>APFE031365911.1:0-49143 GCA_000404065.3 Pinus taeda
TGGGAAATCTCTGTGTATATGTGTTTTATGTGTTATGCTCTCGCATTTTTATTTTTCCTGTGATTTAGAATTTGTATGCAGGTAATTTCTATACGGGGTTAAAACCTACATTTAGGAATGCACCAAGTATAATTTGTTTTTATGTCCCATGCTCCTCAAGACCGAACACTTGGCTTTCAACCTCAGGTACAACTGATTGGGCCCCAATTGTTTTGTTCTATAGGTACTTCATGTTGAATAGGCTCCTTTTCCATTGACCCATTTTCCACAAAATAATGAAAAAGTTTGGTGTTCAACTCTGATGGTTGTGAAGGCATGTCCATGCTTTCCATATTGGTGGTAAACACATTATGTGTGTTGATATTCATCATGGCCTCTTCCAGCCATGATGGTGGACTTAGTTGGGTTGGCATGCTCAATTGATCATTTTTTAATCTTGTTGCATTATCATTTGAAATCAAGTTTGCATTTTCATTAAGGTTATCAACTGCCTCATATGGAATATCACATGAAGAATTGTTTAGTGGTTCAATGGGTATGACAAAATCCATCATATTGATATTTGGTTCATGACAGAACTACATCTCACTGACATGTTCATCATCATTACCATAGAAGTTCCCTTCAGAAAGGGACATTATACCTTCAGCAACAACAACATCTTCTTGACCATCAACACAATCTTGTAAGTTCTCTGCTTCATGACATTCCACATAAAATTCTTGGCTACAACTAGTATCATGCAGAAGGGAATCAACATTAAGTGGCCATATACCATTCCGCCTAAATCCAGCCATGATATTAGAAGGTGTAAGAGCCCTTTTAAATGCTTTAGTTGCAAGCTCAACTAGCTCAAACCTCTTTACTTCCTCCCTTGGATTCTTTGCCATCCACGAAGCTCGCTCGACCCTGAAATAGTTCTTGAAAGGCACAAACACGTTGACATCAAGGGGTTTCAATTTATGAGTGGTATGAGCCGATAATGTTAATAGGTCAATACCCAAATTATTGGGCCCCTTAATTGTCTGCACAACCATGTGGCTTCCATGACCATTTAAAATAAAAAAGATGTATGTTTTCAAGCGAGACACCACCTGGTATAGACGTAGCAAAGTGACAAAGCTAATTCAAGAATAGTTCCTTTTTCATCCATGCATGGGGATGTGCAACCATGCATACACCTGGTTCAAAATTTTGTATATAGTTTTTTAGTTATGTTTTACCTTTGAATGGATAAAATGTTGGGATTGAAGAACCAATTGCATTGACACAATAGATAATAGTGATCCACTCCCTACTCTTAGGAAAAATCTTAGGCACATTTCTACTCACTCTCTTGGAAATTACCCGCATACCACAATTCCTTCCTGTCTGTAAGCATGTTTCATCATAGTTCCATATATGGACTTGGGCATATGAGTGTTTCTCATATGTAGTAGAAAGAGTGTTATAAAACTTGGGCACAATTGGAGGGTGTAGATTTAAAGCCTTGTCTCTGCCAAGGTCATGAGTTGAATGTAGCACAAGGCCTGGATGCCTTTTTTTAAACTCGCTCCGCCATGATTTACTAGGAAACCCATCTTTGAAGGGGTTTGGCCTCCCTTGATAGATTTGAACTACTATGGATTTAAGTTGTATAATATTTAACCATGTCCCAATTTGGACATGTCCTTACACCAATCAACCACCTCGTCCTCCTCCTCTTTAGTCATAATTGTAATAGACCCTCTACGCTTTGTATTAGTCAACCCATTTATCCAATAATGTATGTTAGAGGCAACAATACCATGTTTTTTTAGAGAGGCATAGATTGAATGTCCCTTAAACTCAATGTCATCAATTACATCTAACATGTATTTCTTTGTCCAACCTCTGATGGAATTGATTTTCTTTATTGAACTTTCACCTTGCACTGTGATTGAAGGTGACTTTGTGGTTGATGGTGGGATAGCATGATCTGCAACCACAATGTCCTTTTCAACAACATTACTAGGTGCATTAGGAACATTCACATCACCCCCCTATCCTCATATGATGAACTGGATCGTAGTTGGGCCCCCCTCGCCCCTCACCTCCTTCTATTCCTTGTATGATCTGCAATACAAACTATTGGCATGCTTGCAACAACCTGTAGGGTTACCACAAAATTATTATTTTAAAAAATTGTATTAGAAAACAAGATAATCCATTCACCTTTGCAATCATTGAGCAACAACAATCAATCCTTTATCTATATATTGTAATTGAATACATCTTGGATATGAAACTCATAATTGGAAATGTTTTCACACATAAAATTGCATACAACAAGAAGCTTGGAATAGTTAAATTCATAGAAAGAAACAAGAAATCTAGAAAGAAATAGTGAGGATTCACACATAAAAATTCTTTCTAGATTCCTCTTGTAGGGTTGTGGGCTTTATTTGATTGACTTGTCTTGGGTGTGAGGATATTCTAAGGTATGTTGCATGTTATTGGTAATTGGATTGTATTTTTTCAAACACTTGTAAGCTTACTTCTCCTCAAAAGTGACCTATTACAAACTGTCGAAAAAATATCAAGACTCAAGCATTGCTATTATAGTAGTTTGATATTGAATTTCATGGGTTAGATTTGAGGTTACTGTGGCATTGAAAATTGCTTGAATTTTAAATTCTTTATTTATTCTTAAAAGATTTTTATGAGTTATCAGGAAGAGGTTTTTGTAACAGCTTTGACATAACACAATTTCTTCAACACAACTAGATTTTTGTTTCCTAAAATCATTGTTCTTGGAATTCATTTTATTCCTAGTTGGTAAAAATATGAGTTATCAGGAAGAGATATTCCTTCTTCTTTTTGTGAAAACTTTCACATAACACTATTTCTTCAACACAACTAGCATTTGGTGTCCTCAAATGATTATTCTTGGCATTCATTTTATTCATAGTTGGTAAAAATATGAGTTATCAGGGAGAATTATAGAGAGTAAGGGTTCTTAGTTGTAGTCTCTTTATGTAGTTATTCTGTTTCAAATTCTAAAAGTCTAAGGGTTTACTTCTAGTTATTTTTGTTCTTTCAAGTGAAAGCCTAAGTCAAAGCCTAAGTCTCACTCTATCTTAATTATTATAACTGAACTATATAAAATATATCTTGACATCTAATTCCTTCTTCCACTTATCCTATAAAAAGTATACTATCTAATTATAGTTCCTCTATATACTAACATAAATACAAGAAGGTAGCTCCTTTCTAATAGGGATAAGATATTTCCTTACAAATACATACCCTATAAACTAAAAGTTTCCTAGAGTTTATATAAAGAGGAAGTAACAAATTGTTGTCAGTTATATTTGACTTTCCTTCTCAGCTTTAAACCATAACCAGATTTCACAATCTCACAGGGATCAATTGTAACTCCCCTCTGATGATACAATGATAAAAATAGTGTAGGTCACAATGTTCAACACAAACACCTTTAACCTTATATATTTGTCTATACAAATCTGTTCAGAATCTAAACTTTATTTCTCAACTCAGAACCCATACAACTTGTTACATTTAATTCACATGGTATATGCTTTGTAGACATTGTAAAGACAAGTTTATGCAGGGCCTTGATAGAACTTAATTGGGATAATATAGCATGTTCTCAAAATTATTACAATTTGGGTTTTCCACACCTAATGGTGCACTATATGCCTTCAATGTTGCCCCCTTCTATTTATAATCTCAGCATAGTCCATAAATCAATTGAAAGAAATTATGATCTGTCAATTTTTGGTCCAAATTATCCAACTTATCCATTTTCAGTTCATCTCTAATTGAAATAACTAGTATTTAGAAATCATAGGAATTTAGTGTTGCCTCTCCTTTATAAGTTTGTTCTACCTCCTTAGGTGCATCCCTTCTTGCATTTTTAGCCCCCCTTGATGCCTTCTCCCTTCTCAAATTTGGTGCATTCAATATTTTTCATAGTTTATATTTATTTCTCACATCCACCAAGATATTATTAGACACCATTCTGAGCTAGGTAGGGGACAGGTTAAAGGAATTATCATCATTTAAGTGCACTTCCTCCTTCTACACTTCTTCTTCCTCCCCTGTCATGAGAAGACCAATGGAATCAAGCGAAAAAACGTCATCTGCTACCTATACATTATCATCATGATTAAATAGAATTTTAATGTCTATTGGCCAGTCAGTAGTATCTTAAACACCTTGCTCATATTATTCCTCATGATGAAATAAATGATTATCTGTTGCATCTCAATTGTCTAATTCCTTGTAGTTGTGATCTTGCAATATTGAAGGTATCACAACTTAATTTTTTATTGTAATAATTTTATATTCTAATAATTAAAAGAGAATTTCTAAATCTATGGGTCTATTATTCATTTATAAATTCTTCTATAACCAAACAATGAATCTACCTCACATCAAAATTTTGTCTTTGAATTCATAAAGTTCCTAGGCCATTCCCTTTAGGAGGTCATAGATATCCTCCAAGTTGCTTCATTTCCTTCAAAGAATAAACATGATCCTGCACTCTGGGATGCATCATCTTCAGGATTATAAATTTATAAATTTATATGCATCATCTTCAAGACTGTGAAAGGATAATCTTTGCTATTATAATAGCCTAATATTGAATTGTAGGGGTCATATTTGAGGTTATAGTGGCATTGAAATTGGTTTCTAAATAATCGAGTCTATTATTCATATAGTTATTATTTTCTAATTAGACCATGTGATCTGTTTAACAAGTGATATTGGCTATAATTGTTTCTCAACAAAAATAACATTATTCAACAAAAACAAACTTGTATGTCTCTAGCAGCTAATGAATCGAATGAATGTAACATTATGAAAACACTCTATTTTTATGTCTCCAACAGTTGAATAATGTTTGTATGTCTCAAGCAGATGATGAATGTTTGTATGTCTCCAGCAGCTGATGAATAAAATGAAGTAACAGTGTGCACACACTTTGTTTTTATGTCTCCAGCAGCTAATGAATAGAATGAATTTAATAGTGTCTGAACACTCTGATTGTATGTCTCCAACAACTGATGAGTAAAATGAATGTTTGAAATGAAAATGAGTAAGAGTTGATGTTTTATAGTTTTTTAATATATAATTTAATTGGTAGGGAAGATTGGCATGGATTTCCTTCTCCCAAATTCAAATGTGTGGTCTAGATTGATTTGTACATGATCAAATGGCTATTAATCTTTCATGGTTGATACTTGTGCTTTTCTATGCTTAATTTCTAAATTGAAAAGGCTGGTGTGTTTAATACTTGAATTGAAAGGGTTTGTGTCATTCATTGCATCCTCTGAACTAATTCCTGAATTGAATGTTATCATTTATTGTCTTCAATAGGTTGAATGGTTAAACACACATGTACATATGGCTAACAAACATCTCACCTATTGTTGTGCAGCTATTACTGAGCAATGGAATGTGTTTCTCTAGTGGAAATCAGTGGGTGACTGTTTGATGGGATAGGTGTACTCCTGAATAGAATTCAATGGAATTTTTTGTAGTGCGTTTTGAGTTATTTGGCAATTCAGAGCTAGAGGTACTTGGAAAATTATGTCTTATCAACTTGTGATGTTAAGGTTTGGTGTTTGACACTTGTTGACTGAATCAATATATAGGCGCATTTTGTAGTGAAATATATAACTTAATATAAATTATTTATGTGCATATTTTTAATGGTTTATGATGATTTTTTGATGGATGTGTGGGACGAGTACTATAACTAGTATTGGTCCCTGCACAACAATAGAAAACTCTCCCCTAATGTCTCTGTTTTTTAACAATAAAACTAGTAAGAAAAACAGGTAATTTTACAATAAAATAAACAAGATTTTTTTATTTTTTTTGACGATGAAATCAACAAGAAAATGAAAGTTGACAACTATATAAATTTTTTATTGTTGTTTTCTTTTCTTTTTCTTATTTGTGAGGATTACTCAGATTCAACCAAAATACTCAAATTCATTACAATAGAGTTTAAAGATATAAAACACTACACACAAAGTACTGATCGCAGAAGCCTCAAAACAATAAGATATAAATTTTGTTGTTAAATTATAAAATTTTAAAAATTTATACTTTGTTAATACAAAGTTCATACTTTATTGTCGAGATTTTATATTAAGATTTGAGTTTTAACATACTATTAAAATAAAAAATTAATTTCAAATTTCAAATAAATTTATAACCATTTATTTTATAATATATTTTATATTTGATTTATAAATTAAATATAACACTAACATAAATATATGATATTTAAGAATGAAACACAATGATGAAGAATCACTTGTACATAATTAGCAGATTGTTTCATCAACAAGATTATTCTTGTGGGGTGATGTCTTTGGAAGGAAATACAAATCAATAATGATGTTAATTTAATTTAATACATTGAATTGAAGATGTGAGCATCAAAGGGTATGGAAGAAAATATGTCATCAATTTAAAAGTGTTTTGTATTTGTGAATGATAGAATATTAAGAATATAATGATTGATTTTTTTTTAAGTATAAGCATATATTGATTGTTTTACAGTGCAAGGATAATTGATTAAAAATGATGTTGGATTTTAATAGATTTTGGATAATGGCTTTTTGGTTTAATTATATTTTTTTAATAAGTGATAAGGGATGATATGCAAAATGAAAAAGGTAGTAGAAATAATGGAAATTAGATGTGAGAAACGAGAAATCCAAAGAAAAAATAAGAAGATTAATGTTTTTGCTATTTAAAAATTATATATTATACCCCAAAAAAATTAAATTTATTACTAAATTAGTAAAGATAATCATTTCATTGGAATGTCTTTTTATTTGGATGAAGACAAAAATATTTTTCCCTCTTAGATATTCATAATTATAATATGGTGAGATTAAATAGTAAAATGAGCAAGTGCTAAAGTGCTAGAAGAAATTGTGATATTTTTATTCTTACACTTATGTGTGTTGTATATATATAATATCAAATTATATGGAGAATAATTATAGATGACACATTTTACTATAAAATAACAACAAAGCGGTTGAATGACCAATTGAGACCAAATCATGAAAAATAAATAAAAATGAGTGGGAGTTGTATTCATGTACAAAATATATAAATATAATAATACATTTTTTCTAGACTATGTTTTATGAATTTCTCCATCTTGGAAGGAAATTAACGTCCATGTTTATTAGATATGAAGAAATAGTTTATCTAATGCTACTCGGAAAATCACTTGAATTGAGTAAATAATGTGCCCTTGCAACCCACCAAGTACAAGGTGATGTGACATTGCCTAGTTTATTTAGTGTAGATATCAAGAGAGTGTATATATTATGAGTGAATGGATGTCCAATTTGAAGGCATCATGTGCTCTTTTTAATATAATGGTACAAGGACCATACTGAATGAGATTGAGCTTGTGACGATATGGAATTGTTAAATATTATTTCTCTAAATGTAGCCAAACTCAATCATTATCATTATAATATAGAGCAACATGAAAATAATATTCTATACTTTAATAATTTTCCAACGATTCAATAATCATGTCAATTGAAGTTCAGATGCAAAAGTTATGTCGCTTGGAAGTTGACCTATCGCGATTAACCACTATAATTTGATAACATGCCATGTAAGCTTCCATTTCTCATGGAAAAGGGCTAGCCACATGGGACTATGAAGAAGGCACTAGAATATTCAAGTTGTAACTCATCTTAATTCTTGAATATGTCAAATTTAACCCTTATTTGGCGATTGAAATGCATTAAATAAATTGACCACTAGGAGGAAAAGGGGTTCCATTATTTTCTTGCATTTCATTGCATAGTAGAGTAGGGTAGTTGAGTGTGGATAAATATAGAGAGCGTAAGAAAGGAATTTGTGTTTTTAGAATCCCACAAGTCATAGGTCTTTGGAAAATCCATAGAGATTTCCTTATTCTTTGTATTTGCATCATTTCCATTCCAGAAATATGAGAGGAAAAAAACCTCATATTCTAGATGGATTTTGTGAGTCCTGAAAGAGTTTAATAGAGCATAACTTGGTGTTCATTCTAGTTTATGGGTGATTGTAATTACCTATTCTCTAATATTTTCTTATTATCTATTTCATGCGTAAATAAAAAGAAATAATAACAAATATGGAATCTAATGTAAATTAAACCATTTCTAGTATAGATTTTGGTTTGTTTTCGTAGATGTATTATAACAGTTTCCTAGTGGAATATCCATGGTAGTTTATAAATCATATTGGATCAAAGTAGATTTATTTGGGTAATTTTTAGGAATTTGTAGGGGATCAAATCAGTTTAAGAATAAATTCATAAAACCATAGCCATGGTTGATGAGTTAGTTTATGATAACCCTTGAAATCTAGGAGAGGAGAGGTTTGCCTGGATGGAAGCACAAGTTGAAAATACAAATTGCTATGTGAGCTTTGTCATTGTGATGCTAACAAATAATCTTAGGAACTCTGAAGAATATGGAGCTCCAACTCAGAGGTTAGACTAGAGGAGAAATCAAGGGACCCTAAACAACCAAAGGATTCCATGAACATGAAAAAGTGAAACCATGTTTGGGCACCAAAAATGATTCATAGTCACCTTTCAAGATAAAAAGGGAAGTGGATATAAAGAAATATGAAGGTAAGATAGATGTTTTCAAATCAAATTATTGGTTTCAATAATTATAGGTTTATTTTATTGTTCACCATATAGAGGATGAACATAAAATTTTGTTTGTTTGTTTGAAATTAGAGGATCGTGGCTTGAATTAGTGGGAAATCCAAAATGGAAACCATTAGGTTGGAGGGGGATCCTCCTGTAAGTAAGTGGAAGAATTTAAAATTCTCATAAAGTCCCAATTATTTTCTATTCGGTTAGTGGAGGATTAGTGGATATGGTTGCATCACTTCAAGTAGAGACATGGGTAATGTACATGAGTACACTAGATATTTTAAGAAGATGGAAATAATTATAGGTAACTCTCCCATGGATATAGATGTACTCCTGAAGCATCTAAGGGTTTAAAAAACCATCTATGAAATAAAGTTATGTTTTTCAATTCTAAAACAATGGACGAGGCTTGTGTACAACCACAATACTTGGAAAACATAGGCTAGAAGAAAGGGAAATCAAGTGGTTCAAAGTAGAAGGAACACTAGGAAGGTTTAAAGTATGGGAAGAACAAGTGGAAAGGGGGGAAGTAAAAGAAAATAATTGTTATAGAACAATAGTGTAAAGATCCTAGAAACCGTTATAAATATGATGATCACATAGAGGAGAAGTGTTGAATTGAATCTAGAACTAAACTACAAGAACTATAGGAAAGATGTGAAGAAGAAAATTATCATAGCCATAGATTTGATAAATTAGGTGGAAAGCATATTAGACATGGATGAGAACATTGTATGCAAATTATTGTATAAGGACGTGAATTTAAGTAGCCTTTAGTACAAGGAAGAGAAATAGTTGACCAAACTCTTCCTTAAAATGATATAGGTCAAGGACACAAAAATTGATCCTTTGTCTGACTTAGGATCACAAGCGAACGTCATAGCAATGGATGTAGTGAGAAAAATTCAATTGGAGATTAATCATGATCCTATCCCATATCCATTGGGATGGGTTAGCATAGAGGAAGAAATAAAGGTAACTAAACAATGCAAGATTAAATTTGTTGTATGTGATAATTGTATTGATGAAGTAGAATTGGATGTAGTTCCACTTGTTGTGTGTGGAGTTGTGTTTGGGAGTCCCTATATGTTCAAGCGTGATGAAATATTCATTTATAGAGACAAGTAGTACCACCTCATTGTTGAAAACCCCATTATCATCATCATTGACAAGGGTAACCCAAAAATCTCACCAATAAGCACCAACCAAGCTAAGAAATTGACCCGTTCTATCAATAAATGTGTCTTATTATTCTCAAGAGTAAATCATCATGTAAAAATTCAATGAGAAGATAGACATCCTTGGAGGAATGCACTACAAATTACTAATATCAATTGGAAGAGTTGTTGTACACATATAGGGGAGTGTTTTGGGAGTTTGAAGGGATACCACCCAGGAGGGAAATGGAGCATGAGGTCCAAGTATTTACAAAATATTTTTTGTTAAACATTAGCTTGTATAAGTAGTTTTCTATAGAAGCAATTACAACAACTACTAAAGTGGGGAGTCATTCGACCAAGTACTTAACCATGTCAGATAGCCTTCATAATTGTTCCAAATAAGGATGTGATTTGTTGAATGTGCGTTGAATACATGTGTTTAAATAAAATTATACTTCAAAATAGGTACCCCTTGCCTAAGATTGATGACTTGTTTGACTGATTGCACTAAGAAAAATAGTTCACCACGTTTTTTTTAAATTAAGTTATCATTGGGTTTGAATCAAAGAAGAAGATACTTGAAATCCCTCCTTCAAAACTAGACAAGGTATGTATAAGAGGTTATTCATGAAATTTGGGATTGTAATGCATCAAATATGTTCATGAGATGAATGAATGATATACAATTCCCATATCTAGATTCATTTTCTATTGTTTATTTAGATGATATACTAGTGTTTATTACTATTGAGGAGGAGCACATCTCACATTTAATGTAGGTGATTGAGACTTTGAAGAAGAACTATCTATTGGAAAATATCATGAAGTGGTTGGTTCGTACAAATGTTTCTAAGGTTAGAAATTTATTTGGGTTAGCACGGTACCTAAGGAAATTAATAGGCTCATTTCAATAGTACATGCACCACTCCACACCATAACAACAAGTGGAAAGTGATTCTATTTTGGGAAAGGTCAATAGAAGGTCTTTGAAGGGTTAAAGGAGAAAATCAGTGAAACACCAGTTCTTAGATTATTGAACTTACAAAATCCCTTCATAGTATTGATAGTGTGAGTGGATATGTTGTGGGAGGAGTATTGATGCAAGGAAGAAGGCCTATATTCTACCATTCCAAATTGTTTCATGAGTAAGTTCTTAACTACTCTACGTATGATAAGTAGCTCTATGCCCTAGTACAAGTTGTCAAAAAGTGGAAATTGTATCTGATGGGCAAGGAGATAGTCATCCACATACATCACCATTTGTTGGAATACTTGTAGCTCCAGAGTAAGTTACAAACAACTAGGAATTACAATTCTATTTGGTGATCAAATATAAAAAAGGTTTCACAAACAAGTTGGAAAACATGATTTCAAGGAAAATGACATAAAAAATAATAGCTTTTGGAACTCTAATACACATGTATATTTCACCATGATTAATACAGAGAGGTACATATAGAGGATTAGCACTTTAGGGAGGTGTATCAACAACTATAGGGATATAGTCATGTCGATGATCATGGTAACAAAATTGACTATCTATTCTATAATGGGTAATTAATAGGCTTAATAAGTTATCTATTCTTAAAGGTGAATAACTGCAATTAATTATAGAGGTTCGCAACTCCAAGGTTATAAGGCATTTAGGTTTTGGAATATAGTTTCCAATTCCCATATGTTTGTATAATAAATGAGTATGAAATAATATATAGCTTGGCGCATTAGAGGATATATGTTTTGTTGTATAAATAGGTCTAGTAACAAGAAATAGGTTTTATTTCATCCCTTACGTATTGCTACTTGTCCTTGGGGAAGCATTTCTATGGACTTTATGTGATATTTTCTGACAATCAAAGGGACCATTAGGAAATTTTTGAGGTCTAACATGGGCCACCTAAGGAAAATAATAAATCATAGTTAAAATAATAAAATAAGAGTAATGATTTTTTAAAGGAAACAAAGGAAACTATTTTTCTATTGTATTTTCGACTTACCTCCATATAGGTTCACTCAAATTTTAGGTGTAGACACCCATTATATATGAAATTAAATACCAAATCCAACAAGAACTCACTATCTACAAAAGTATTCTAAGTAGAAGCACATTGAAGAAAAATGAAAATTTATGAAAAATGTGCATTGAATATGCTTTTTTCATGGATTTTCAATTTTCTTCGATCTAAGTCTACTTAGCCCTATGTAGAGTGGGTACTCGTTGGGTGTGGAATTTAATTTTGCATCTAATGGGTGCCTACACTTGACATTTGAGTGAACCTATAAATATATAAGCCAAAAATACAATTAAGAAAAGTAGTTTTCTTCTTTTCCCTCCAAAATATTTTCCCTTGAGGATGACATCATCACCTTGAATCCTCTTCATTCTTTTAAAGTTAATTTTATTAGTACAATTTTTTTTTGAGGCCCAATTTTTACCTCAAAATCCCCTAATGATGACTATTTATTTGTTTTAGTTGATAGGTTTAAAAAGATGTGTGTCCTCATGTTTTATACAAATATCATCACGAGAAAAGAAGAAACAACTTATTCTTTGAACAATTTTGGGTTGACTTTGGAATATGTTCTACCGAACAACCCTTCCCCCTCCACTAGTTGAAAATTTATGTGGGGCCTCTCCACAGTCACCTTCCCATTGATATAAGACCTATAGAGAAGGAACTTCTAGTAAGGATGCACTCTGAATAATCCCCTAGGCCTTAAAATTACCTCATTAGGGGAGATTCACCCTCGATTATATCCTATTGTATTAGAGAATGGAGATCGAAAGCCTTTTCATATATTGAAAAACATATCCTCACTATTTTCTTGACATTGGTGATGCATAAAATATCCCACCACCTTCCTTGCAGTCCTCTTAACCGACATTCAAATGTTGGAAGGAAGTGTTGTGAAGGTTGTGATATGGATTTACTCTTTCCTATTTCTTGATGTCGATGAAATAATGGGGAAAATTTAGACCCCACAGAATCTTGTTATCAATGCTTAAGCTTATTTGATATCAGTTTTCATCTCTATCTAGATTTCATCATGTTTTTCAAGGCTGTTTCCCTTAAACTCTTCCACAAAGGTCATATATTGTCATTGCCATGAGAACTTTCCACTTGCTTTTATTTGGTATACCACTATTAGTTGTAATAGATATTGGTGCAGCCTCATTGCATTAATACAAGGATCCCTTGAGTGCATTCCTTGAGTCGTAAATACACTTGACATTAAGGCATAGTTCTATGCGATGGCTTGCTTGGGTGGCATTAATGACTAACCCATATCATATTAACAACATGTCTCAATTTACCCAGTGTATTATCATTTGCATTAATTCCCATAGGGATAACATTAAAACCTCTTCTTAATTGTCACATTGTCATGCACCGTTATAAAGTTAATGTTCAAGCCTTACCCTTCACCAACTTTAAGTTGTATGATAATATTCTATATTGGCTCCATACTCTATATTAGCACTAAGGCTTGTACCCATAGTGTAAAGACTCACCAGTTCCCAATTTCATTCCAATCAAAATACAAAATTACATTTGATTTTTTTTTAATTATACAAAGGATGCATTTTGTGAAGTTTATGGTGATTACAGCATGTAGGTACGAAAGATACAAAAAAAATGGGATGTTGAATACGTATAAAGGACATGGATAGAATCTTAATAGTGCCTATCCCATAATGTCATATCCTCTTGTGAGTGAAGTATTCTATGGGGATATTGAATATTTTGATGGGAGTGATATACACCTTGTTTGTGGGGAAATATATCTACGCTAGCTCCCAGTTTAATGCATGAGGCAAGGTCTATACAATGATGTGTAATTTCAATATGTTCAAGGTACATGAAATAGGCAAGGTCGTGACTGATGCCATACAATGAAATGACCAGGTGGATCATGGCGTAGGTTAGCCAACAATAAGAGGGATTCGTTAACATCAAAGGCAGAGTCGTAGCCTCTCTAAAGTCTAATGCTTTCAACAAAATGTACCATCTCAAGCCATCTAAATAAATTGAACAAGCAAGTTTTAGATAATTTATTCCAAACTCACTAAAAATTCATCAAGATTATAAAGGGTTGGTGGTGGGATAGTGATTCCTACAAAGAACATTCTAATAAATGATACCCCACATAACATTTGTGAGAACCATTTTTTCATCCCATGAAACTAATTAGCAGGCTCTATGATGGATTTAATGCTTTGAATTTTAAAAATAAATGGTTTCCCTTGGTGACATAAAGAGTTTCAAATGGTTGTATATCTATTTTTTCAAGCATTTTGTCAAATAATTTGTCGAAATCCCTTTTGAAAGTAAAGGAAACCATGGAAAATTAGAGCCCCTTGTTTTATATGTCGGCGTATTTAATAGATGCTTTCTATGCCGCAAATGAATTCCATGGAATGAACTAGAATATGGACTTTGAAACTCTATCCTATACACATTTATTGTCAAGATTTATGGGCTAACGATTATCCCAAATTATTCTATGAAATTTGTGACCAGTTCTTGGCTCAAACCCATTAGATCCTCTTTGGTTTTTCTGCACCTAGTATGTTCAAATAAGAAAGGAATGTTATTAGAGGAATAGGAAGTTGGTATTATGAGGAGAATTATAATTACATTTATATATTCAGTTGTTTAACACCCCCTCATGTAATTCCACAATTGGCCCCCAACTTCTTGATGATAAGGGAAATCACCTATCAGACTATGGGAGTTGGGATCTCATTAGTTGTAACCAATGAGCTTCCTTATCAAAATAGGCCACTACACTCTGATGAAGTTTCGCTAGGAAACAAAAGAAGTTGAGAGTATTAAGGAGCTCAAGCTCCTCACAGGAATTTTCAAAATACATGACCCCCATGGAATAGTTAAAGAGAATTGTAAGTTTGTGAAATTCTCTGCTTGATGACTCAGTGTTCCTCACGTATGAAGATTCGGGGAAGAATATGCAATAGAGAGAATAGGTGGATCGGTCACCTATCCAGTACCTTGAAGCAGAGAAAAGGGAAAAAAAAAGAGAAGCGCTCTTCAGAAATAGAGGCACTACAAAAGGCCAAATATGAAGAGGAAAGTCTTAAAGCCGACCGCCTATAAAAGAATAGACTTGAGGCCAAATGAGAATAGAAAAACAAAGGTTAGCCCAGGTTGGAGCCCCAATTGTTGAAAAAATAAATATTAATGATGATGAACAAGAAGCATATAAATTTATTGTAGAAGGATACCAATAGGGGGAAAGATCCACAAAATTCCATGAAATCCTCACAAAGCAAGAATTCCTAGAGCCAAATACTTTGACATTGAATCTAGTACAAGAACCTATCATTTCATAGTATGATTGTCTCCATTCCGCTGATAGCTAAAAAGATAGGTATGCCACTCCTACTAACCACCCTAGCAACCCTAACGATGAAGTCATTGAATTGAGGGAATATTACTACAACAATTCCATGAAAATTGTTATCCATAATGTGCCCAAGATGAGAGAAATTGGAAGTACCAGAGAGTATAGCTAGGAAAAGAAACCAAAAATCCACATTGGACACAACCATGGTATTAAGGACCTTAGATACAAAAAACAAAGCCACCACCCGGATTCTATCCTTGGAAGTGGAACAATTGACTCAAATGGTGGAATCATTGCAACATCAATTGAAAGACTAGAGGTAGAACATGGACACCAAATGCAATAAAAACTAGAGGAATAATGTATAGCACTGTCAGAGTCTTTCAGAGCCTAATGACAATAACAAATAAAATGACTAAAGGATAATCACATTAATGAGATGAAGGTGTTAAGGGAAAACCACAAAAGGGACGTTAGCATGAATATGGAGCAATCCCAGAAGGCCCAGATCAACCTTTAGGTATTGAAAACATAATATATTAATATTTTTCAATGACTTTCAAAATATGTAAACTCGTTCATGGGCAAATTGGAACAAATTTGGGGCAACTTTTTGAAATTGGAGCGGATAGCTCATGAAAGTGATGGAAAATTGGAGACATAGAAGGAAGTCAATGAATCTCTTAACTAGATCATTGAATGGAAAAATAACAATTGAGATGCTCTAGACTCATTAATGTAGCTAGACGAAAGAAAAAAAATGAAAAATCGATCCCTAAGAGATGTGTGGAGATTGGAGTACGAAGAAAATAAAGCAACAATGGATGAAGCCATTGAATTGGCTAAGAAAATGTGTGGCACCGTTACTGGAATGATGGAAGAATGGGAAGTTAAGACCATGAAAGTTATGTCTAGTTTTACCCCTATTAACTCCAAGCTCAAAGAAATAGCGAAAGTTAGGGCCATTATGGTATGTGAAATCGAGTGGATTCCAAAGGTGGATGAAGAGTTAATAGACAAATTTATCATCACCCCTACCAAAGAGTCCACTCAACTCAATTGTTACACTACATGCATGGAAATGGATATCAAGAGGCTTGCAGATCAATTGCTAAAGGGGCAATGAATTTTACTAAAAATGGACTGTTCTAAAATTCATGAAATCCTAAGCATCCACACATCTTAAAAGTTGTATCACTAAAAAGTAACTCTAAATAAATCCTAATGACACAATGATACAAAGGATATAATAGTGAATGCATGCTTTTATAACTATAGTTTAATAAATAAATAGGAAAAATCTCCATTGTGAAAAAAAAGGAATGAGGAGGAAATAAGAGACAATTGTAAGATTGAGTAATTGTAAGATTGAGTATCTCTGTTGAACGCCCCTTTTTGCAATATTTTGTAATAAAGTCCTTGTTATACTGATCAATACAATTAACATGTCTAGGAGATATATGTGTCCTTTGTATATGGTAATTGCAAAAGATATATTGTATGAACCTTGCATGTTAACATAAACTTATGAGAACATCAAGGCTAAAATAAAATTAATTGATTATTTTTAATGCTAATTTGATTTTACATCATTGTAGATTAAATCAAAATTTTGATAGGTTTAGAATCATTATCCACTCTACTTATATTTATGTAAAGAGTTCAGACAATTATTTTTGTTATGCCTGGTCTAATAAGCAATCTCCCTAATCCAAAATTAATGATTATTAATAAATATATTGAAATAACTAAAACATCACTAATAGTAGATATAATATATAGCTCAGAAAAATGATCCCTTTCCCTCAAAGTGGCAATCGATCCCATAAAATAGTTGAAGATTACCATCCCAAATGAAAGTAGGTCTAACTAGCACTCGTGATTAGGTTTTCTCCCCTTGTTGATGACTGATCTAGCAAAAGTCACATTTTAATGTCAACAAAAATGGTGTTAGATGAATGACCCTTCTAAGAAAATTGGAAATACTCTTTTTATTCTCTTAGTAAAGGTAAGCCAAGAATCTTTCAAAAACATAGATTTATGAGAGATGAATATCCCATAAAGAAGTTATTAAATCACAAATTCCAGTTTCATCCTCTTTTCCACATACACATACTATTTCCCTGCCTAAAGTTGGAACCCAGTACCCATCCGAGCCTCTGGTGGCTTCCACCCAAACTTTATTGGATATTTCTTCTAGTTGCACTCCCACACTAAAAAAACATCAACATGCTTACTTACTCTAGACCAATAGACAAATCATTAATTCTATAGCGTGTGAACAAGCTATAATACCTATAAAATATAATTGTAGGGCTAAGCAAACAAAATTGAAGCTATCTATTGGATCTAATTCTATAGAGAGTGGTACCTCAAACTACTTCTCAACAAGTCCCCCGTTGATATTTGAATAATTTATTAAAGAACTAATAGTGAAATTATCAGTGAGAGTTTCTAGAGTGCCATCATTGCTGCCCCATTCTCCACACTTATAATTTACTTCTTTTCCTGAACTTGAGTCTCCTTTCAAGCACTCTTTACCCCACTGATCCAGGGGATTAGTAAAGTTCTCAAAATTAAAGGTGTTCCAAAGTGTTCAAAACCTATACCGGAGCATAGATCTCAATGACCTCAATCCAATGCAACTTGAATCGCTTAAAATTGATATTGTATGCTCCTGATAGCATGTTTTAAATGTTTTCCCAAACAGGCAAAACATTTGCAGGTTGGATGCAAGATTGTTGACTGGGCAGTTCGTACACTAACTGGGCAGGTTGACTGGACATGTTGATTGGGTTGGTCAGGCCAGCAGCAGGCTACCACTTGGACTTACCAATTTAGTTGAAATATGCAACACATTTGATTGGTTGAGTGAGGTTATGAGTTGGACCAATGGTGGGATGCCACGTGGCCTAGTCATGGCCTTCCACGTGGTACCCCAAGGTTCACTAAAATTATTTTATGACCGAACAACCCTTCAGGTTAGTCAAACACAAGTCCCATGGAACAACATTGTAGTGCCTTACTACTAGGGCATATGGTGGTTCTTAAGTATTATAGTCCTGAAATCATATTTAAAGTTTGCACATTTTTGTATTGGGGGATGGGGTCGAGGCTAAGCCTTGGCCCGTGGTCACCCCGTATGCATGAAACCATAGTCTGGGGAGCTAAGGGCTCAGGCTTAGCCCCATCCCATTGTTCTGTCACCCACAATTATAATCACATGACCATAAAAATGCATTTCGCAACACCAATCAATAAGGGGGGGAATTGGGACCAACCCATGGTCATGGTGCATTCCATCGAACCACAACATATATACCCCGAAGCCAACAGTTGTGAGGGCAGAGTTTCGGGACCAATCCCAATCACATTGCCACCATATAACCACACTCCACCACAACATAGGGGTTAGCGCATAGGTAGGAGTTTAGGTGTAGAAAAATGGGACTAGCCTTGGATCATATGACACACCATATAACCACATGCTAAGTCTCAGTGGAGTTCGGCATTTAGGTGTGAAGAAATAGGGATAAGCTCTAATTTTATGGGCTCCATGGAACCAACTGTTGAAAAGCTAGGGGCCGACGGTTAGACCCAACCCTTGGGTGTATGGCCCCAGCCCTGGTTTTCTGCCCCAGGCCTTACTAGACATTTAAACTAAGCGACATTTTGCACCAAATTTGACGCGAATTTCACTGGCACAGAGCAAAATTATTGCTCCGTGGGCCCGGAAAAGGTGGATTCATAGGATGGATAGCAGTCCAGTGTAGTTTGTAGATTAATTAGTAGGGACAACTTTGAGAGAGCATAACTTCTTTAGTTTTTGGCCAAATTTAGCCCAATAAAGCCCATCTTGGGGATTTTTACTATTTTGAAGCCATTGCAAACATAATATTTACATTTTGGGCACTTTATATCCATGTAAACAAAAATTTGATCATTTGGTGAAAGAGGCCCAACATTGGAAGCTAGACGAGGAGATGTAGCCCAAGAGGGGTGAAATCCTATATCATTTTTTTTGCTATGTATTTCTGATATGGAATTTTATCTCCATTTATGTTATTAAATAAGTTTAAAAATCCATTATTTTATGTGCTTTGCAAAGTGCTCCATTTCCTGCAATACATAAAATTTTACTTGCAAATTTTTTCATCACCTTCAAGCTTGCATAATACATCAGTTTGGTATCAGAGCTCAAGGTTATTTTGAAGGTTTGATTTTGTTTCCAAGTGTTTTATGAAGCTTACACGGTTGAAGCTTAAAAGAGTAGAAGGATAACTTGAGGAGCCAAGAACTCAAATTGTTTCAAGGAGAACACTCATACCTCAAGCTTCACTAGTCATGGCACATGAAGAGGGTCCTGAAGGGATGTCTGAACAGGAAAGAACATTCAAAAAATTCTTCTTTGAAATGTCTGAAATGGTAAAGGTTCTTTATGTGGAGAAAAATTCAAGGTTTCAAGGAGAGAGCTCAAAACCTTCGAAAGGAGATGGAGGAAAAGGATACAAACCTCCAAAAGGGAATTAAGGGAATGGTGACAAGCCACCACGTTCACCTCCATAGCCAACGTCATCTTCATCCTCATCTTCCTCCAATTCTTCTACCCTTTCACAAACACCTCCAAATTCTCCAAAGGGACATGGTAAAACTCCTTTGTTAAAGCTTGACATAAAGTTTGAATTTCCTATGTATGATGGAGAGGTAGATGCTGATAAATTAGATAATTGGTTTTGTCAGATTGAAGTGTATTGCAAGATACGAAGAATCAAGGATGATGAAACCAAAATTTAGCTTGCTTCTCTTAGGTTGGAAAGTGCAACACTTATTTGGTGGGAAGCCAAAAATTAAGAGGACATGAGGAAACATGGTAAGGTTTTAACCTCTTGGAATGATTTTGTTGTTGCATTAAGAAGAAAATTTTATCTATTAACATACATGAAAAAAGATATAATGGATTGTCAAAACTTTAGGCAAGCTAAGGTTCAAAATGTGCAAAGATATACTCAAGAATCTAGAAAAAGAACTTTGATTTTGGGTATAGATTTGTCCTCCCAAGATACTCTACTGAAATACATTAGAGGTCTACATAGTTACTTAAGAAGCACTATTCTCATGTTTAAACCTACAAAACTAGATGAAGTGTGTGTACAAGAAACTCATTTAGAAGCAAGAGGGAACAATGTTTCTGAAGAAACTAGTGAGAAGTCATTTTAGTCTAGAGAAAAAGAAAAAGGGAATTTCAAGGGCAAGGTAAAAATAATTCTTCAGTCAAAAAAGAGGGAGAGAAACTCACATGTAAAAATTGTTCTAAAGAAGGCCATGATGAAGATATTGGAAACTTCATACTGAGATGAGACCCAAAAATTTTAACAAGGAGAAATAAAAGACTGCTAAAACTACACAACAAGATCTAGGATTTGATTCTGAAGATAAAACAAAAATCATAGCTATGGGATTGAAAGGTAAGGATTCTATTGCAATTACTATCTCTTCTACTAAACCTATTGAAACTTAAAATTAAATATAAAGAATAAATCTTTTCCATATTAGAGTCATCACAAAACATAACAAAGTAGATACTTTTTTTTATAGTGGATCACAAACAATCCTCATTTCAAAAGACATTGTTAAGAAACTAAATTTGGAAAACATTCCTCATCCTAAAACTTATCCTTTGCTTTGGGTATATGACAATGCCAAGTTGCAAGTAACAAGAAAATGCATACTTAGATTTGTCATCAATGTAAATTTTATTGATGAGGTAGAACTTGATGTGGTACCACTTGACATTTGGAGGATTGTTTTGGGAAGCCCATACATATATGAAAGGAAAGCCATATTTCATCGCCATGAGAACAAGTATCATTTGTTTAAAGATGGGATTACGTATATTTTTAGAGAACATCACAAGAAGTTGAATTTGTCTGTTGTGAATGTTGGACAAATGAAGAGGTTTGTTAATGCTAGTAAAAAAATTTCATTGTTTATGATTAAACATAAAGATGTTGATGAATCTGAAGCCTTCCAAGAATTTGGTGCAACATTAAAATATGATTTAGTTTAAGTTGTTAACACATGTTATAAGATGTTTCAAGAATCTAATGTGTTTCCTCCTAAAAGAGGAAAACAACATGAAGTTAGTTTGTAGTAGGATGCATCACTTTTAAACGTTGGTTTGAACAAGCTGCCAGTGTTAGAGAATGCAAGAATCAAGAAGCAGAAACAAGGGCTACTTAACAAAGGGAACATTAGCTCTAATACATATTCTTGTGGGTCTCCTAATGTTTTTGCTTTGAATAAGGATGGTGCATGGCGATGACGATCATGTTTATTGAAGAGTCAAGCCAAATACAAGGCTAGACATGATAAGCATCGTGTTGACCACCATTTTTAGGTGGGAGATGAAGTAAGGCTTTGCATCAGCAAAGAAAATATTCATGGTGAAAATAACTTGAAATTAGGTAATCCTCCTTTGTTTGAAGATTCAGGAGAGAACGTCCAACTTTATTTAACAAAATTTTTCTCTTCTAAATATCTCAAATAAGTGTAGCAAGATCCTATCCTCGACAAAAAAATAAGAACTTCAAGAAGAAGGAATGAAAGCACCTTCATATGGGACTCAAAGGTACAATACTAGGCAAAGCCAAATGGATTGAGATTAGAAGGGTGATGGAACTATAGCCTTATCTATTCGTTGACTGAAAATAGTCTTTTGGAGGTCTAAAAGCTTCCTATTGGGAGGAGTGATCCAAGGGATGAGTAAAATGCTCAAAGTTAAAAGTGTTCAAAAGTGATTGAAACCTATAAAAGTTTGTATATATCGATGACCTAAATCCAACTCAACTTGAATCGCTCAAAACTGATATCGTATGATTCTGATATCGTGTTCTGATCGTTTTCCCAAACAGGCAAAAATTTGCAGGTTGGATGCAGGGGCTGCTGACTGGGCAGGGTGACTAGACTTGTTGATTGGGTTTCTTGGGCCAATGCTAGGCCGCCACTTGGCCTCACTACATTGGTTAAAATCTACTACACATTTTATTGGTTGAATGAGATCATGAGTTGGACAAATGGTGGGATGCCACGTGACACCCTAAGGTTGACTAAACTTATGTTATGGCCAAACAGGCCTCCAGGTGATTCGAATATGTTGGTTTAAGGGGGCTTCACCCGGGTTCAGAGTGTACTGCACCCCAAAAAAACCATCAAACATTGGCCCTTTCGACAATGACCTATAAGCAGATCATATTCTTAGTTGAAGTGGTTATGGGAGGTTGCAGAACCAAGTTTCTGTAGCGAGAGGGATATGCATGTTGTTGTGTTTGTGTGTTCACTTATATATTCTACCTTCCTACAACTTCATGTACATGAATAAATTCTTGTTGATGATCAATCTTAAGGATTGGTACTTAACACATACACATAACAAAAAAAAATATAATGTATTCTTTCGCATAATTCAATAAAAATCATGAATACCGATATCATTAACAACAGAGACTCAACACAGAAATATACACAATACTTCACCAAAACTTCTTCTTTATTAATAAGGATCTTTAATACATGCTTTTCCTTGACCCGCACACCTAGCTGCAGGTGGTCTATGCACTCAGTTGCAGACTCTTCAAGGCCTCCATGAACCCAACTGCAGAGCCTTTCCGAAAAATATAGACTCTAGATACAAAGAATCAATTTTATTATGTCTTCTCATGACATTATTCATTAACTAATATTTGAAAAAGTATTAAATCTCCTTATATAGTTTTTGATACTAAAAAAAATGGCCCACATACTATGGATTCGACAAAACAATGACGAAAACCCAATACCTCTCACAAAATAAGGGGCTTTCAGCCCCCACAAAGCCCCTAAAACACCATGTGATGAATATAACTTCAATGGCTCCGCATGCTAAACTACTCAAAATGCAGATTCTTTGACCCAAAACTTGGCCCAAGTTGGTTTGCACCCAACAGACCCCCAACACTCACCCGTGACTTGTCCCAAGTCACTCAGCTTCAATTCCCTTGATTTGCGCTATAATTGTGTTGAAGATTGCATTATACTGTTGGACTGTCTCTTTCATTTGTTTCTCCTATTTTCATAATTCCTCCAGCAATGCCTCTGTGGTTGGGCCAGCAGCCTTCTGTAGTATTTTTTCCTCCCTTTTATTCAACTCTTTGTGACTTTTGTCCACTGCCTGAGATATTTTGAAGGCATGATGTTGCCATGGATGAGTCCTCGCTCAAAAATTTTTCTCCTTTCTCCTAATATCATCTATCTGTTTTTGGAGGTTCTTCCCTTCAGTAATACTGGCAAGTTTTTATAAGACTGGTAAGGTCTTTACAACTACCAAGATTTCATTGTGATGCTTCTGCTTCACCTGTAATTCCTTCTCGATCTTTTGAATATTTACATCCTCCTACAGTGAGGTCTAAATCTGCATTATGTCATCCAATAATTTCCCACAATTCACCATTGTGTTAGAGATTCCTTTCAATGTTTCCTTTAATTTTTTTTGCCTCTTCTCCCTCACTTCTGGTGGTGTGGCTAGCTACAACCATAATTGCAGTTCTTCTATCTACAACTTAATACTCAAATTTTATCTTTGCCAGTATGTTCTTTGATTCCTTAATCACAAGGGTGAGCTTCACGACCTTTTCTGTTAGTGGTTTGACCTCCTCACCAACCTTCACATCTAGGACTGTGTTGCAACTACATTTGATGGATTTTTCTAGTTGTTCTTCTCCCTGATATGCTTCATCTCTTTGCTTAGACACCTCCTCCATCTGCTTCTTCAATGCATCTTTCTCCTTTTCCACTTGTATTTTCATCTTTGAGGTCTGTTATTCCTACTCCCACAGCTCAGTTGTTAAAGTTTGATGGAATTCTTGCAATCTCTAAATGGGCAGTGCAACAATGTTTATGTTTACATTCTTCCATACTTTAGATCATTCTTTATCCTTCGGTGAGTACCCATGAAGTGCCTGAGCTAGCACCTACAAGATTCTAATGCCGAATTGCATTTTTATTCCTTTCTCTACCTGCAGTGGCTGAGTTATTTGTTCTAGCTATTTTTACAGTTGTGGAAACACCTTCAACTCCGCAATGTCGTTCTATACTTTACTCAAGATCTTTCTATATCAATCATCAATTCTATCCCAAGTCTCCACTATGATCCCCTGGACCTTCTCTCCAATCTTTTTGATGTCCCCATCACTAAGAAGTTCTTTTGTACCCTTGGACTTGTCGGCTTTCTAGTTTTTCCTCTTGCCTGCCATAGCTGATGTGTCTCTCGTTCTGACAATAAATGGTTACTCCTCTTATACTCTTGCATCACTGAGGGTTTCCTCATGCTCCTACTTTGTTTCATCTATTTCCACCTCTAAATCATTTCCACTTGTAACTGCATCCTGCGGAGTACCCTTCTCTGTTCCAACCACTCCACTAGCTGGTGTCATCCATTCTTCCAACCAATGTTGTACTACAACGATTAAATCATATTCAGTTACTAAGTATGGTAGTGGGTTGCATGTCCCAGTTGGGCCCTTTAATGCCTTTACATAGGCTCTATGGAAGTCTGCTTTGAAGTCTGCAATGTGACAATACTTCTTATATAAACTAGGTGACAACCTTGGATGCTAATTCACCACCATGTGTAGATCCATTGCCATCACCACAAAGAAAATCATATTCTTTGTTGCATGCATTGACTCCTTAGTAAACCAAAGGGAGGCATACCTTACTACCTCACAAACAGCGACCTCGATAGATGGAAACTATGAGTCTTTTGGTTCTCTCCACGCAATCATTGTGATGAGTATTATCATCCAAACGTAGTGGGATTTATTCCCCTCTTCTTGTGCTTCCCTGCAATCTATCAAAATTTCCTTGCATAAATAGCTAGGCCAGTTAATCTGGACCCCTGTGCTGCACTACATAGCAAAATACACTGCCTCTGCAGACACCTCATTGGCCTTGCGGTTCTTCATTATCTTACTTTCCAAGGTGTGCACGGTGAAACACACCCCTTATTCATCAATGGAATTGATGTCATATCCCCGCGATCTGAATTTTCCTTCATCGTTTGTGTCATCTCCTTATCCTTATTCTTGCCCACAAATTCTTTTGTGGGGTCTTTTCCTTGATGAGGCAATGTTGTGATTTTTCTGATTAACGTCTCATCAATAAGGATTCGTCCCTAGCCAAATGCATCCATCATGTACCAGTGTGAGGAGATTTTGCACACAAACTGTACTAGATGTCATTCATTCGAAGTGTGCAACATTCAACATATTCAAGAGGCCCACTCTCTACAATCCTGTAGCCCACTAGAACGACTCCAACCTTGTGAATCCACTTTCTGGGTACCAAACCTACTTCAAATATCTAATTGCTTCAAATTGAAGGTATTTGCTTTGATTGTAAAAGGCCTAGTGTTCCATATTTAGCCAAGGGATCCTCCCCAACACTTTTCCATCAAATGACACTTCCTTTGGTAGAAATGAAGTGAACACTCCAAACTTTCCATCCTTTGGATCCTTAACTGACTTGGCATTTGGTTTTCTTGGTGGCATGTAAGGTGGGAGCACAATGGGTATCTCTTCTCCCTTTGTCTCCATGTCTTCAAATTTAGCCTCCTCTTCACTGTCATTGATCTATTGAGGTGCCTCCCATTGTATCCGGTTTTTTCCTTTCTGCACCGGCTTCTTCCACTTATCTTCTTTGATATTTGTGTGGACTTCCGTTTGTGTTTTCTTCCTCGGTGATGTTTTGAGTTCCGCCCCAAAGAACTCAGCTAGTCTCTTCTCCTGATTCTTCTATGGGTGTGGTTATGTGGGTACCTACTTTCTCAGTGAGCTCTAGTGTCTTGGAGACATGGGTACCTTCGCTCCTTGTGCCTCCATAATACCCGCTAATCCTTTCTCTGAAAATATTCCAACAAGTTCTTCAAAAATCCTCTCAGACATACAATAGCTCTGTTCTATGCAATTTCTCAACTTCTCCAGATAGCAAAGTGTTAAATGAGGCATGGGATATTATTTTTATAACAAATTCGAATTCTCGTTTCATGATTGCTTCAATGTTTTCTTATTTAATGTAAGTATGGGGCTAGATACATCGAGTTATTCTTCATAAACATTATTCTCTTGTATTCCTTAATGATAATTTCCTTTTAACAATAGATCTTTCCTTCTAACGGTCATATTTTCGGCCAACTTAGACGAACATTTATTTGTGGTGCAATTAATTTTTATTTGTTGCAGTTCCTTTGGATTTCATCATACTCCTAAGTATTGCGCATTAATATCCATTTAGTGAAGTCCCTTTTTGTAGAGTAGTTTATAGTTCCATGCCCACTTTCAACTGCTGGTGGCACTAAGACTTCCTTCCCTTTAATTTTTAGTGTGAAGCTCTAGGGCCAGAGCGATGCCTATATATCTTCAATCTGCTACCATTCACTCGTCGTGGAATTAGTTGACCATTTAACTTCGTGAGTTGAACTACACCACCATCAGAGATTCCTTAGCGATATATGCTCCTCGCCATTCTGTTTTAAATTTTCCTCGGAACTTTGCGAATTTTTTGTCATATAATAATACAAAATATCCTTCCTGGAATGTCTTCTTCTTGATATGCCTGTCATGCTAGGCTTTCTCCCTTGCTTTCTATAGTTGCAGATGGAACATTGCTATGAACCTATCTTGTTCTAGAGCTAGTATCTGCAACATTCTTTCCTTCATAATGTCAGGATCTTCCATATATGTTGCAGCTGTAGTTCCCAAACTTGGCACAATGTATTCCATAGGAATAACTTCCTCTTGTCCATATACCAACATAAACATTACCTGCCCTGTCAATTTCTTAGATGTTGTTCTATATGCCCACAACAATGCCGGAATTCTCAAATCGTAGTCATCTTTGTTCACATTGCATACCTTAGTCAATACATTCTCCAGAATCTTATTGAAATATTCCATCGTTTCATTTTCCTGAGGATGATAAGGAGTGCTTTTTTGGTGATAAACCTAGAATTCCTTAGTTATTGCTTCAATGGTTTTGTTCAAGAAATGTGTGTCTTGGTCACTCATCAAGATCTTTGGACAGCCAGACATCGACAATATATATTCAAAGATGAATTTCATAGAAGGTTCTGCACTACAATCCTTCACTAGTTGTGCCTCAAGACATCTTGTCAAATAATCAGTTGCAGTGATTATATACCTAGCACCAGTCTTCTTTCTCGGTAGACTGATAGGTCACTTATCAATAGGCTACAAAGTTACCTGTGACACTAGTGGCATCTCATCTCTTCTATATGGCTTTCATGTCCTTTGACATACATCACATGCTTGACATAATTATTTTTCATCCTTATGTACTGTGGGCAACCATAACCTAGCTCTCAAGATTTTTTTTCACAGTGGCTTTTCCTACATAGTGCCCTCCTGTGACTCCTCCATGAGCTTCTTTCATAATACTATGTCGTTCATGTTGAGGGATGTATCTGTGTAGTACTTCACCATATCCCATTTTGTATAAGTGTCCAGCAATCAATGAGAAATCAGCTGCTCCAATGACCAACTCCTTCTTTTGCTTCACAGTGTACTCCACGGGCACTATTCTTGTGGTCAGAAACTAAATAATATCCATGAAGTGATCTTCTGCAAATCTAATTGTGAATGGTTGTGCATCAAGTAGGTTATCTGTGATATTTGCGGGTTCTTATCCTATCTCTATTCTTGATAGATGATCAGGTCCAACATTCAATTTCCCTGGCTTTACTATGACTTCGAAGTCATACTCCTAGAATAATAATAGCCATCGACAAATCTTTCCTACTAAAACAGGCTTATTCACCAAATATTTTAGCATGAAGTGATCAATAAAAATTTTTAAATGCCTTGCCAACAAATAGTGCCTGAACTTTTCTAATGCATACACCATAGCTAGTCCCTCTCTTTTAGTCTTTCTATAGTTCTTTTCCATGTTGTACAGTTTCCTGCTTCCAAATG
This sequence comes from Pinus taeda, assembly GCA_000404065.3. Classification (NCBI taxonomy): domain Eukaryota; kingdom Viridiplantae; phylum Streptophyta; class Pinopsida; order Pinales; family Pinaceae; genus Pinus; species Pinus taeda. The sequence goes on from APFE031365911.1 coordinate 28,233, forward strand.
CTATGGAATGATAAATTTCTCATGCTCCTGACTGCACTAACACTACACCCATGGTATGTAAGATGCATCAACATGTACATTGAACTACTTCTTCCAGTCCGGGAAAACTAGAATAGGCACAGTTACCATATTTTCTTTTAGTACATCCAAGCTCTTTTGGCACTCTCCACTCCTTTGAAAATTCACATCTTTCTTCATAAATTTCTCCATTGACGCAGTTATCTACACATACCCCTTTATAAAATTCCTATAACAGCTAGTGTGTCCCAGTGTCGTGAGTAGTTGTCTCATTGTTTTTAGTGCTGGGAGGTTCACAATAACTGTGATCTTCAGGGGATCCACCATTAATCCCTGTTTACAAAATACATGTCCCAATAGTATATAAAATGGTGAGTAAAAGATTCACTTCTTCAAGTTCAATGGGATTTGGTACTACCTACAGATATCCAACATTAACCTTAAGCTTGCCACATGTTTTTTTAATGACAAAGTCCGTACTAGCACTTGTTGTATCAAAGAGGAGGAATCACCCAAACTATGATGAAAATGATAGTTACCAGGCTTTACGATGCCGGAATACGTCTCTCGCTTAGACTTCTAGATGTTGTGCGTTAGGTTCCAAAGAGTTTTTATGTTCATTGAAAATTATTTTACAGTTGATATTTCTTAAGAAGTTTGCCTTTAAGGTTCACCACGTGATGAAGATATGCAATTCCTAAACATGCAATCTAAAATGATAAATAGTCATTTACTTTCTTTTTGCAATGAAAATCCTAGCTACTAAAGAAAGAGAAGTAAAATTCTTTCAACATAGAGTAGAGAGCACAAACTAAGATGCACTGTCCTAAATCAATTTCCACATGCAGTCTAAATGCAAATGCACATGCATGTATTTGTTTTTCAGTTTCCTTAATATGAGAATGACAAAAAGAAAACTAAGTACAGATCTAAACTATCTTTTCTCAAAGCGACACTTTAGCAATTTATTGTTCAAAAAACGAAAGGAAGACTAAGACGACACTTTCAATTTCGACTTGAAAACTGTTTTCGACACTTCAGAGAATTGATGATTCAAATCAAATATAATAGCAAAAGTGTAATCAACTATCTAAAAGAGGAAGACTTTACGACACTCTTTTCTTTGACTGAAAATGACACTTGCAACACTTTCAAATCAAAAGACGACAGTTCGATTAAGCTACTATTTGCAAAGGAGAACTGTAAATGACGAAAAATACATAAAAACATTCACAATTCTTTACCAATGGAGGCTGAATAATGCAAAGGAAGAGAGTTTCAATAGTGATGTACTGATCGTAGACAGCAAAACTACTGAATAAAGTTGAAGACAATGAAGAAAAAACCAAAATATGGAGGCAAAAATAGTCTTATTCAATCATCGCACCTGTAACACAGGGAAACATGGATGCATCTCAGCTACAGCACACGAGAGGTGCAATGCATCTAGACTGCCAATGAGAGACAATGCGATGGTCCAGGGACGAGACTGGGATTGGTTTTTTCTCACAGTTTGCAGCTTAGTTCAGGGATTTAGGCTGAGCTAATGATAGGCAGTAAACACAAAGCATAGGGGCTGATCTAATGAGGTTATTTGAGCTACCACTAGGGCACTTAGGATGTTTGCAAGTTAGATGTTTAGTTCATAAACTAACCTGGAGATTGATTAAATTAGCATTGATCTACTTTGCAGTTGCATATCAAAAGTAGTTCGAAGGCTAGTTGGCTTAACTTCAGGCTCCATCTGTAGTTTATAAAGCAAACAAATAGAATCAAGAAAACAAGCTATTCGCTCCCCAGTGGAGTTGCCATTTTGTTATCGGGAAAACTAGTGTCCATTTAGAGCTGCTAGTCCCACTAAGATGGGTAACTATCTTAGAAACAAACAAACTAAAGTTACTTTTGTTTTCCTTTATGAGAAATAGATGAGAGAGAAGCAGAGAGCACCAACCTTAGTCTTTCACTTGGCTCCTTGCTTGTTTCCTCTCCCCTTTGACAGAGCTTTTCCACTCTTTCCTCACTTGTCCCACCTCAAAGAACACCTATAGATTCAAAGCAACATAATACCATCAAAGCATAGAGATCTATAACCATAAACAATATAGGACCAGATGTATATCAGCCATACAAATGCATATATCAATACAATATTCGGAAATATACAAGAATATGGAGGAAAACTCAAATAGCTTTATTGATAGAAGTAGTAGAAGAGAGGATTGCAACCCATTGGTCTGATCCAACACCACCCTCCTAGCATGAAAGCACTCTTCACCTCATGAAAAGCTAGATCACCTAACACTATGATGTTTCACAGAGAAACCGACAACACTTCCTTACAAAATACAAAATTCCATCCCCCGGACCTCTAGGATGAGGGATCCATATATAGATATTTGTAGGTGGGTGAGTCAGCTTCTGGGATTTTGATTAGTGTCATTTCTATGATATTTCTTGGTTCCACTTGGAGATTTCATGATCTCTTACTCATCCCTAGGTGAATTCAGAGAGGCAAGTGTCAAATTGGCAATTTCTAGAAGATTCTCTGGGTTTCCACCTAGCCAACTTCCTCTTCCATTTGTTTGCTCTCACTCATCACACCCTACAGAAGGGATTTTTAGTATGCATCGCACTTTCTTCATGTAGTAGGTGAGATGCATCACACCCTTAGCACTGAGTAGTCTGTATGGTCGAGCTTTGACCAATTCTGAGTAGTTTTTAAGGGAGAACTTCCGAGAGATGATGTAATCAACTGACCTTGTTCCTTTAGGGTATGAAACAACACTTTTAGGGGCTTAGAAACCCTTGGTTTATGGACATATGTGATTGGGGTTGTAGTGCCCAAATATGTCTATAACATACCTCACTAGAGTTTAAATTGCCAAATGTAACCACCCCTCCCATATTTACCCACTTTAACTGACCTACTGGCATAAACATGAGCTAAGATACTATGAAATGAATCAACCTCCTAGGTATACTTAAGGAAGTGGAATCAATAAATTAATACTTTACTAACCTTCCTTAGGAGCTAGAGGACCCCCAAGAGCCAAACAACCACTCCAGGTGCCATAACCCTGAGTTAACTTTCCTTTTTAGTGATCTAGATTCCTAGTCACTTGCATAACAAGGAAATATAGCAACTATAACCCTCTAGTTTCATGGATAACCCTTCCTCCCAGTGACTACAGTCTAGAATTCCTAGTTCTGTGCATGCGACCTGAGAATATGATCCACTCTTCTAGTGCTAGGTTCCAAACCTCTTCGTAGAACTTGACAAATATTTCCAGAATGATGAATGGCATAAAGTAAAATCCATTAATGCAAAACTTAATCAAGAATGTGACCTAACCAGGCTTAACCATGATAGTTATTCTGTCAAACACATAGTCAACATGAAATGTACAGGTCAAAAAATCATATCTTAACATAGGGGTCTCATACTTATATGAAAATCATCAAGAATGTCTAATGGCCTCTAATAATAGATGCAATAACATATGTTAGGTCATGCATTCAATAACCATTCATTTAAAAATAAAAATATGAGGAGAGACTTAACTAAAATCTACCATGAAACCATGCTTATAACCAACATATAACCAAAATAATAACAATGATAGAATAATCATCAAATCCATATAGTAACAAGTACATTTACTCATAAAATGAAAGAGGAAAGGTGTTCTTATTAACATATGAAAAATCCAACCAAGTCAGGGACTTCCACATACCACCTGATGAAATATTGGGCTGAACCAAATCCTTCTTTTAGCTAATCAACCCCATGCCATATTCCAAGCATGAATGTGGGATTCATAAAAAATAACCAAGGCTTCCTCAGGATTAACCACAATTATGCCAAAACAAATCAAGGGAATCCTAGGCACGAAACCATCACCTATACAACCAGGCTATAGTACAATCCTGCAATTACCAATCAAGGGATTCGTAGGCCCAAACAACAAACATAAACTACCAAAGCTTACAACAATCCTACCAAAATAAGTCAAGGGATCACTAGGCCCCAAATAAGCTTAGATGCCTCCAGATTTATTTACCAATACCTTGAGGAATTTTCCTGTCTCCACACTTAGGATTTACCACAATCCCACCATTATTGGTCAACAGATTCCTAGGCTATTGGGAATTTTTCTTGAGACCAACTCACTTGGTTCGAAAACCATCGACCAATCCAAAGGTCAACCAAATGAAAGATCCCCATCACACTATGGCTATTAGGAAATGGAAAGACAACTACTGTCACACTTGGAAAAACCCACGCCAATGACAACAAGAGAACCAAATACACACATGCATGTACCATTCATGCCAAAACTAGCAACGAAATCATGCATGAAACTCGATGCCTGCAAGTAATCCTGATGTAGTTGCATGAACCAAATCTTCCTTGCTTGATCCTTGATTTCCTTTGATTTCTTGTACTTCCCTTATCTTCCTTTCTCCAATTACAGAGTTATCCAAGAATGCTCTAATTGTGTAATATTATGAGAGAGAGAGAGAATAGAGAGAGAGATCCAACCCAAAACTGTCAAAATGGTATGAACTGATCCTCAGAAACTGTTTTATCATTGAGGCCACTATTATTTTCAATTTCCTCTATTTTCCTTCAATTATTTCAATTTCCTCCTCACATGCAACCTATGACCTCTACACTTCTTTTTCTTCTATTTCCATTATTTTCATAAATGAAATTCCAATTAATGCCTCTTTGCATTTTAAAAACCTTTTCCATTACCTTTGCCAATTTCCTTAGCTATAATAAACCAAATGAACACCCACTAGGATGTTTTACCCAACGTTTAGCTTGGAATACTGTCCCATGACCTTGGTCTTACTTTTCCTTTATTAACTTTATTACATAAATTTTAACCTGAGGTTGTTACAAGCCCCTCCCCCTTAGGGAAAAATTGTCCTTAGTGTTCAATGACACCTATAACCAACAAGACCATTAGAAAGAAAAATATATTGCCCATAGAGCTTTATAAGTCATCTTGATGCAACATTTACAATGAAAAAACTTCTCAAAACAAAACATCATGACAAACATGAAAACGTGACAATCATACCGCTTTTTGGAGCTTCATAACACAACTCATTATGGTATTTACAACAACAACCAAAATATATACATATATAAAAGCTCCTTTGCCTCAACTGACAAACAATGAAGGATACATAGCCTGCATCTAATCAACCATCTCCCATGTAGCTTCATCAGTCCCATTGTGCTTCCAATTCACTTTAACGTACTCAATTTCTTGGTTCCAAATGATAACTAATTTCATTATAAAATGCACTAAGGTTCCAGCTGGAATTCGCCTTTTGGCTCCACCTACAATATAGACCAATCAATCACATGATCAACATATTTCACATATTTTTTAAGCAATGAAACATGGAAAACATAATGGACTGTCACTATCAAAGGCATTGTAAGTATGTAGGCCATTGGTCAAATCCTTTCAAGGATCTCGAAAGGCCCACAATACGGAGGTGCCAACTTCGCACATGACCCAATCCTCAAGGAGATTTTCTTGGGCTTGATGTGAAAGTACACATGTTACCCAACATAATAATCCTTAAATTCCCTATGCTGATCTGCATAACTCTTATGTATTACCTATTCTACCTTTAGATTCTTCTTGATAACCTACATTTCTTGTTCCATCTCTGCCAACATGTCCAATCCAATCAATACCCTATTCATTGGATCACTCCAGTTGATAAGATTATTACAACTCTACCCATAAAGTGTCTCAAAAAGACTTATCGTCAGTGACTTTTGATACCCATTGTTGTAAGCAAACTTAACTAGTGGAAGATACTCTTCCCACTTTCACTGCTGATGCATAACATACATTCTCAACATGTCCTCCAAAATCATTTTAACCCTCTCTCTCTGTCCATGTGTCTGTGGATGGTAAGCTATACTGAAGGCCAAATTGTTACCCAAACCTGCAAATAACTCCTTCCAAAACTTGGAAGGGAACTTGGAATCTCTGTCTGACACAATCTTCTTTGGAACACCATCTAGCCTCACCATCTCCCTGATGAAGACCTATTCTACCTCACTAGCTAAATACAGACTTAATTTCTATGAATTGAGCTACCTTTATAAATATTTCAACCACAACCATGATGGAATCATGTTTTATAGATGTCTTCTCTAAAACTATAATAAATTCCCTGGAAATGGCCTCCCATTTCCACTCTGGAGTGAAAATCGACTGCAATAGACCACTTGGATACTTGCACTCTGCCTTTACTTGTTGACAATCCAAACACCTGGCGATGAACTTAGCTACATATTTATTTAGATTTGGACAGTAGTAGAACTTATTCATAGATGTTAATGCCTTTTGATATCCTGCATGACCTGAATATGACTTACATGAAATTCCCTCAAGATAAGCTTCTTGAGTTCACTATTGTCTGGCACATAGATTCTATCCCTAAATATGACTAAACCATTTACCATGAGATGACAGTCCACATATTGTTCATCTATACCTTGTTTTTGTAACCTATACCTAAGATTCTTGTACTTGTCATCCTGCTATCCTGCCTGTAAAATTTGATGTTGTAAACATATCCCATATGAGGTCATAGTTGTTATATGATTTGCCTACACTCTTTTGCTAAGAGCCTCTGCAACCCTATTCTCCTTTCCCTTAATGTACCTGATCACAAAGTAAAATTCACTAAGTGTGGACAACCACCTAGATTTCCTAGAATTCAGATTTAGTTGGTCAAACAAGTACCTTAGCCCATTGTGATCACTCATCAACAAAAACCTCTTGCTAAGAAAATAGTACCTCCACATCTTCAATGCATGAATGATCACTGCCAACTCAAGATCATTCATTACATTGTTTTTCTTGTGCTCATTTATTTTGCTTGATTCATAGCATACCACCTATCCCTTCAGCATCATGAATCCACCAAGTCCTCTCTTGCAAGCATCTCTACATACCATGAACTCTTTATCTATATCTGCAATCTTGAGAACTGAAACATTTGTCAACAAATACTTCAACTGCTCAATACTTGCTGCACATTTTGATGTCCATTGAAATTTATTTCCTTTCATTTGCAATGATGTAATAGGATAGAAAATCCATTAGAAGTTCTCGATGAACCTCCTGTAGTAACCTTCTAACCCCATTAATGATTTGACCTCATCTACATTCCTAGGAGATGCCCATTCCATGATAGATCTGATATTTCCTAGATCCACTGATATGCCTTCCTTGGAAACACCATGTCCCAAGTAATGTACCTATTTGAAAGAATATGCATTTACTAAGCTTGGAATACAACCGATGTTCTCTTAGTAATATCAATATTGTTATCAAGTGTTCGACATGCTCTTCCTCATTCTTAGAATATATTAATATATCATCAATGAATACAATCACAAACATGTCCAGATAAGGATGTAACACATTATTCATCAAACACATGAAAGTATATGGAGTATTAGTCAAACCAAAAGGAACCACAAAAAACTGATGATGCCCATACCTGTTCTGGAAAGAAGTCTTGTGGATATCATTTTCTTTAATGCGTATGAGATGATATCTTTATCTCAGATCAATGTTTGAGAACACTGCTTCTCCCTTCAACTGATCAAACAATTCATTAATCCTTGGAAACAAATACTTTTTCTTAAATGTCACCTTATTCAACTGCTTATAATCAATACACAACCTAAGAGTGGCATCCTTCTTCTCCACAAACGACATTGGTGCACCCCATGACGACACACTTGGTGTAATGCACCCCTTGTCAAGAATTTCCTTCAACTACAACTTCAATTCCATTAAATCTCGAGTGCTCATCCTGTAAGGTGCCTTTGATGTTGGCGCTACCCCTGGTACCAATTCAATAGAAAGTTCCACTTCCCTATGAGGCGACATATCTAAAATATATGCAAGAAATAATCTTTGAAAATGCTGTAAAACCAAATGCTTCTTGAAAACTTCTGCATCCTCAACATCCTTACCTTCATCACTGGAAATATACACTACAAATAATACACACCCTTTCCTGTGACTGTAATTTTCCTACATAGTTGTAACCATTCTAACTAATGCTGCCTTCTTCTTATCCTGTAATATTCTCTATTCTCCATTACCATACAAGCACTCAATAGCCTTTTCATAATAATCCACCTTAGTCCTATGAAGATACAACTAATCCATACCTAGAAGCATACTATATGATCCAAATGCAAGCACATTTAGATGCACTGATGTAGGCATACCATTCAACTCAAATGCAGAAGTTCTTATCTAGTGATGAAATTTTTTCTTAGTACCTATAGGTAACTTCCGTAGCCAAGACACTGCATGCACTTATTTTCTCAAACCATACTTATCCACCAAGTCAGGGTTCACTATAATTAGATCCAGGTTCAATCAAAATAGAAAAAACTTGAACACAAAGCTTATTATCCATCTCAATAATAGATTCTTAGTGATCCACCTGCTTATTATTTAATGCTACATAAAGAATCCACCTGCTTATTATTTAATGCTACATAGATCCAAGGAATGCTCTGTCTAACATCCTTGACTCTCTGCACCTCCTGAGAACTGTATATTTGAGGCCTACCAACCTGATACAATGGAGAATCCTGCTTGATATACTCCTTGCCACATATCCAACACTGGAACTGTCTCCTACCATCACCTCTGTTCTGTCACTCTTGAGGATGAGACCCATGTCCCTTCTCAACTACATTAAAATTCTTGTAAGGAACAACATTCTCTTTCTCACCTGCATCTCGAGCTCTTATTTTCTTCGATGGAAATTTATCTTTAGTCTTATAATTCCATTTCCAACCATGATTAGATTCATTCTTAAACTTTGATTGCTCATAACAGTGCTTAAAATTTCCAATCACTTCTTCCAACTATTAAGGATCATCATACTCAATCTGATCCTGAAATGCTAATGCTAGTCCACTAAAAAATCTCTAAACTTTGACCTTCTCATCCTTATGATATAATACATACCTCAATAACTCGAAGAACTTAGTTGTGTACTCTTCATCTGTCATCGATCCCATATTTAGCTCATTGAACTCCTTATATTTACTGTCATAGTACCTCTCTAAAAATTACTTCATCTTGAAGAGTCTTTTGAATGCAAGCCAACTTAAATCCTCTTCCTTGATGTCTCTCACCTGCTTCGCATCTTCCCACTAGATTTTTGATTTTCCTTTAAGACTAAAAATAGCTATCCTAGCCTTCATGTTCTTTGTGTAATCATGTACATCAAATAATTTCTTCATCCCAACAAACCATGCCTCTACATCTTTAGGTTTCTTCCACTCTTCATCAAATGTAGGTGGCTTGGATTTCTTGAATTCATCTGATAAATATTTCATGTCACTCCTCCTATAAGGATGATAGTGATGATGACCATGTTACCTATCTGAACCAGAACTGGAGTAGAGCTCATTTCCACTACCTCTCCGATCATGTGTGTCCAAGAACTCGCCATCTCTGAACGTGTCATCTCTATCCAACATTACCCACCATGAGATATACTTCCACATGCCCCATTAGTCTTGTCCTCCTATCCATAATTGATCTGTCGCTGTCCATGTCTTTGCAAATATGCCAAAATATGAAGGATGACTGCATTGGCCTCTACTTGTTTCTCCTATGCCCTGAAAAGTCTCTCTTGTGACTGAATGATCCTGTAATTATCTGCATTTCAACTTCTTATCTCTTTCTTCAAACTTCTCAAAGTGTCTGCTATGTCCAGGGAGTACTCATCTCTTGGATACTCATATGATATATAAGGGGAGTCTCGTGAACGATAATCCACCATTTTTTCTAGTCATCTTTGAGCTTCTTCCTCTTGCAAGTATACCATCTCAGCTAAACCAAAATATAAGCATAATCAATATATGTCAGTGAAGTTCAGGGGAGGATATATTTGTCTGCAAAATCATTCTAGATTAGCACAATACATGTATAATCATAATCACACCAATATATTGACCCCATGCATGACAATACCAACTACATACCATGACCTCTTGCATGAAAACCATAACCATAACAATGCATGCATAACAAAACATTCCATCCATTCATTCCAAGCATTAAACCATGCTATGATAGCATTCTATAACCACCCCTCCCATATTTACCCACTTTCACCAGTGCGATGGGGTAAACATGAGATAAGGGATTTTATGACATTTCTAAACCTCCTAGGTACAATTAAGGAAGTAGAGTCGACAAACTAAAACTTTACTTACCTTCCTCAAGAGCTACTTTACCCCCAGGAGCCAAAAGACCACTCGAGGTGCCATAACCTCGAGTTAACTTTCCTTTTTAGTGATCTGGATTCCCATTTGCTTGCATAAAAAGGAAATCCAATGAATATAACCCTCTAGTCACATGGATAACCCTAACTCCTAGAGATTGAAATCTAGAATTCCTAGTTTTGTGCATGTGATCCTGAAATCTATGACACTTTTTAAGGCTAGGATCCAAACCTCTATCCAAAAATTGACAGAACTTTCCATAATGATGAATGACACATGGAAAAGGTTGTTAATGCAAAAATTAGTCAAGAACTTGACCTAACCAAGCCTAACCATCACATACATTCTGTCAAACACATAGTGAACATGAATCTATAGGTGACAAATGCATATCTCAATATAGGGCTCTCATACTTATATGATAATCATTAAGAAGGTCTAGTTCCCTCTCACAATAGATGAAATAACATCTACTAGGTCATGCATTCGATAATCATTCATTTACCAATCAAAACATGATGATATCCATAACTAAAATTTTCCATGAAACCATGCTTATAACTAGAATAATAACAATGATAGAGCAACCACTAAAGCAATATAATAACAAATACATTTACTCAAAAAATGCAAGGGGAAAAGAACTCTTATTAACATATGCAAAAGCCAACCAAGTAAGGGACTTCCACATACCACTTGACCATAGATTGGGCTGAAAGAATCCTTCTTTTTGCTAATTAGCTGTGTGCCATATTCCAAGCATGAATGTGGGACTCACAACGGAAAAACCAGTGCTTCCTTAGGCTTTACCACAATCCTACCAAAACGGGTCAATGGAATCCTAGGTCAAAAAACCTCAGCTATACAACTAGGATTTACTGCAATCCCACCATTATTGGTCAAGGAATTTGTAGGCCCAAACAAAAAATATACACTACTAGGCTTTACAACAATCCCACCAAAGCTATCTAAGGGATCGCTAGGTCCTAAAAAATATTGGATGCCTTTGGATTTCCTCACCAATACCTTGAGGAATTTTCTTATCTCCACCCTTAGGATTTACCACAATCCTACAATTACCAGTCAAGGGATTCCTAAACCCTTGGTAATGTTTCATAAGACAACCTCACCTAGTTCCAAAACTATCCAACAATCCAAATCTTAACCAAATGAATGAATCCCATTATACCATGACTATCCCGAAATGATAAGACAAAGTTGAAACCATTGTCATGCCTAGAAAAACCCATGCCAATGACAATAAGATAACCAAATACACACATGCATGTACCATGCATTCCAAAAATAGTAAGGAAATCATAAATTCAACTATACACCTATAAGTAATGCTACTGTAGTTGTTTGACCCAACTCTTCCTTTCCTAATCATTGCTTTCCTTTTCCTTCCTTTCTCCAATTCTAGAGTGCTCCAAGAATTCTCTAAGTGTGCAATAGTATGAGAGAGTGAATAGAGAGAGAGAGCTCCAACCCAAAACTGTCAAAAGGTTGTGAACTAATCCTTAGAAACATTTTTATCATTGAGTCCTCTATTTTCTTTAATTTCCTCCATTTTTCTTCAATTTCCTCCTTACATGAATCCTGTGACCTTTCACCATTCTTTTATCCTATTTGCATTATATTTCCAAAAATAAAATGTTAATTAGTGCCTCTTTTCCTTTTCAAAGCCTTTTCCATTTCCTTTGCCAATTTCCTTAGCCATAATAAACCAAATAAACACCCACTAGGATGATTTCCCCAATGTTCAGCTTGGAATACATGTCCCATGACCTTGGTCTTATTTTTCCTTTATTAACTTTATTACATGGAATTTTAACTTGAGGTTGTTACACCAAGGATGAATTGGTTGCAGTAGGAGATAAGGAAAGTGATTATGAGCTAGTGTGAGTGGCCCTGAATGGATTCTCTAGGTAGTGGGATGTCTTTGTCCAAGTTTTCAATGGATGAGACTAATTACTGAGTTTGGATTTCCTAAGAATTTATTTCACTCAGGAGTAGCTTAGACTCAACTAGGTTAGTGGTAGTAGTAGCAACAACGACAAAACGCTGAAGGTTGAGAAGGAACAAGAACATGTAACCCTGATAGGAAAAGTGAAGGTGAAGAAGGGATTGAGTAAGGGAGCAAGCCAAAAGGAGATAAGAAGAATAAGGAAATTTTGAAGTTCAAGTGCTATGGTTGTCACAAGTTCGACCACTATGTAATCGATTGTCCACAAAGGAAAATGAAGGGAAAGAATGCCATGTACCCATTTTTATTTTCTTATAGTATAGTTAGGATGGGTTTCTAGGGTATGTGATAGATAGGCCATAGGAGAAATATTATGTCATCTAGATTGGATCATTATATTTTTTGAAATCCGTCTTGATGCATTTGGGGTGGAAAAAGTGTAGGAATCATCTCACAAGACTTTTTTTTACCGATGTGACCTAGTTTGGAAAAATGGGGTCTAAAACCTTCCAGGAGAATTTTGAGACATCAAAAAATGTTTTCTGGGGTCAAAAATTATTTCTTGAGTGAATCACCATTTCATGTTGTTCTACACACAAATATCTTTCCAACGACGCAAGAAGTGCATCAATCAAAGTCTGTATATAAAACTTATGCCACTCAGAATTCGACCTTCTTATTTTCACACTTATAGTTCAGGAGGATGCTACATCAACCCACATTATTCATAGAAAAGGGGCTAGCCACATGATTGTTATGTGAAATATTATAGGCAATTCTATATTGTAACTCTAGCTAAGAGTTGATGTAGTCCAAATTAACCACTAGTAGGCTATCGAGATGTGCTATAACTGGACCACTAGGAGGAAGAAGCATTCCATTCTTTCAAGGGAATTTTGTTCAATAAGTAAAGAAGATAGACATGAGAGATAGGAGGTAGAGCACACATAGAGGATATGTGCACTGTAGCAGCCCATGGGCCACAAACATTACTTCTTTGTACCTCAACATTATTTTCTAGACAGAGAAAGAGAGCAAAGCAACCTCACCTTTCAGTTGGGTTTTCTCCTGAAAGGGTTTTCCAGAGCATATTTTGTGTCTTATGTGTGTGTGTGAGCTTATTTTTTTGTTCTCTACTTCTTTGCATAATTTCTATTCACATTCATGCATTAATTACATTAAATTCTACAAGTCTAGAAATTAAATAAAATTGTAATAATGTAGAACTTTATAGTTTTAATATAATATTGTCAGATATGTTTTGACAAACTATCTAGTGGAATATCCATGGAATTTTACAGACCATTTGGTATCATAGCAGGTTTATTTATGTATTTTTTGGATATTACAAGGATTTAGAATGTCGGGGCCAAAAATAAGAAAACCTTAATCAATGCCGACGAATCTATAGATGAACCTTGTGATCCTACAAAGGTGAGGTTTTCATGGCTTGAACAACAAGTTGTGGATATAAACTACAATGTAAATGTCCTCATGGAAGCCCTAAGTAATAAGCTAGGCATATTTATAGAATATGGGAGTTCAAATGCAAAATATAAATCAGAAGGGGGATCGGAAGATTGGGAAGAGAGAAAGAACCAACCAAAGGAAGAACGTAGAAAACATCAATCCAATTTACATACTGTGAATCAAACACTATTTAAAATGAAAGAAAAAGTTGATACTAAGCCATACCAGAGTGTGATTAACACTATGAATTTGAATCATTGATTGCAACAAATAGAAGTTTATTTCAGTGTCCATTAGATCGAGGAAGGGCAAAATATCTCATTCGTGCAATTGAAATTAGAGGGCCATGCACTAACTTGGTGGGAGAGCCACATGGAAACCCTAAGGTTGGAGAGAGAACATCCAATGGGAGGATTTCAAAACCCTCATTAAGTCATAGTTTCATCCCATTGGGTACGTGGAGGACCAATGGATCCGGTGGCATTAATTCAGGGAAATGTCGGGGCAAAGCGTGCATGAGTACACCAAATAATTCAAGAAGACGGCTATAATGTTGGGTATCTCTCCAAAGAAATCATATGTACTCCCAAAGTATCTGGGGGGTATGCATCGCCATATGCATGAGCAAATGATGATGTTCAAGCCAAAATTGGTGGACAAGGCTTGTGTACATGCACAATATTTGGGAAACATAGGCCTGAAAAGAGAGCAATTAAGTGGATCAAAGAAGGAACAACAAGGCTCTTCTAAGGAGGGGAAGAAGAAGAATAAAGGGGGAATATAACAAGATGATAACCAAAACACACCAGTGCAAAGATCCTAGCAACCACTACAACCATTGCAACATTGATGCCCATATAGAAGAAAAATTATGGAAGTGGCATCCAGAGCTAAACCCGAAGAACAAGAAGAAATATAACAAGAAGAAGAATCCCATGGCCACTCATTCGGGAAACCAAGTTGAAAGCATATCATATGTGGATGAGAAAATATTCTTTACATCAATACAAAAGGAGGTGAATCTGAGTAGTCTTCAACAACAAGAAGATAAATAAATGACCAAACTCTTCCATATAAAGATAAAAGTCAAGAAGATGAATATTTATATTCTATTTGACCCATGATCATAGGAGAATCTCATTGCAGCAAAGATGGTCAAGAAGTTGGGGTTGGAAGTCCGTGATCATCCAAACCCATATCCATTGGGATGGGTAAATAAGGATTAAATTTGAAGGTAACAAAATAGTGTAAAATTATCTTTGCTATCAGCGTTGATCTTAATTGTTTAATATACAAGTTTTTCCTTGTAAGAGTTGGTAAATTTTGTTAGTTGGATGTTATTAGGTTAGTCACGTTCGATATTTGACTTCAAAACTATCAATTATTTAGTATGAGATTGTTCCTTATAAGAGTTAGTAATAATAGACGTTGTGACTGATATATGTGATTTATTGATCTTTATTATGTTTAATTACAATCATTGGAGCTATGGAATATGGAAGAAAACAAGTGTATGACCCTTCCTGCACATGATACCCAAGCAGGAATTGAAGAAAGAGGAGAATAATAATGCTGGAGTGACAAATGAAAAAAAGGGTGAGAAGAGAACATGACTAGAGATACCCTTAAAGCCAATATCCCACATTAGACACACATAAAGACTAATGGTCAAGCCTTTGGAGTTTGTGAATTCACCTGCAATGTCTTGACAACACAATGATAATGTTTTGAAGTGATAAAACAATATTCAATGTGTAAATTCAATGCCAACCAATATTAAGTTGGAAAATCATATTGTAATACTTGACATTTCATATAATATAATTTATGTGGTTGAAGTTATTTATAGTTGTACTTGATATTATTTAGTGTTGTAATTAACATATGTAACTTTGCGTTTTTATATTAGATGAACATGCACATTGTATGACAATTTTTCTTAAAAATTAATCTCAAAATAATGCTAATTAATTTATGTTGATTAATAATGAACATATAAAATCAATCTAAAACTATTAAATGATTAGTTTATATTTATTAGTGATAAACACAAATAAAATGAATATACAATGACTAAATTAATAGTTTATTTGATTATTAATGAAAGCAAATGAAATGAATATAAACTACTAAATCAATCATTTTTATAATGAATATGAAACTACTAAAAAAAGGAAAAATGACTATTGTAAATGATAAATTTGTGATTAAAAATGTGACTAAATTTTGCATATATATGACTATTAGTAGCTAATTTATAGTATCTTATAACATGATCAAAATATAATCATATTTATTTGGTCATTAATTGGTTTCAAATGATGACTAAAATTTTCATATGTATGACTATTAATAGCTAATTTACAATATATTATAATGTGACTAACATTTTGGTCATATTTCTTTAGTCATTAACTAGTTTCTTTGAGTGATCATGTACTAATATATTTTGTTGTGTATTTGGTCATTAATTGTGGCAGTTAATGACTAAATCAATGACTAAATTAATGAAAAATGAATAACTAAATATACTAATAGACGATAAAATTGAGACAACAAATTAATGAGTAAGCTAAATATGAATAAAAGTTGGTCACATTATAAGATACTGTAAATTAGCCACTATTGGTCACTGATTGAAAATAGTTATTTATATGCAAAATTTAGTGGTTTTTTTAGTAACTAATTAGCCATTTTGTACTACTTTATGTATTGTCTCAATTATGATTTATTTATTTTGTGATTAAACCCAAGAGGATTACTTTCCCTTATGCAACCATTATGACTTTATTGGCTAGCGACGGTTCTGTTATGTTATTAGTTGTTGTTTTTCCTAATAAATTGCTCCATGTTTAGGAATAAGAGTGGATTTAATTTGTCACATATAGGACTTTAAGTTGGGTGGATTAAAAATATTCAAGTCCATAACTAGGTGATAAATTCTCCAAGGTGACTAACTGTGAAAATTTAATGAAAGTTAAGTATTTGTTCCTTATGGAATTTGTGTATTTATTTTATTTTCTTTATTTGTTTTTTTGTTTTTTTTTGGAAGATGAAATTATATTACCTCAAAAAATCATACAAATCAGTACATCATTCATCCATCCATTGGAAAAGAATTTTATGGTAGATGGTCTCAATTTTCCTAGTGAGAAACCATTGTTTTTTACCACCTATCTACAAAATAACTTATCCAAAATTGCAAGAGGCTTAATAGATGTAAGATAACTAAAGTATATATTGTATGATTATAATAAAAAAATCGATTGAAATCATTTAAGAGTTAGGAATCAGAAGAGGTAATAGGTGTTGGAACTTTCACACTAGATCCTATAGGGGATGATGTAGCAATGATGCACGAGATATGCTGCTCAATTTTCCTTACATGTGCATCTATTCGTTCCATACAAAACCATTGATTTCTTTTCTTACTTTTCACATCCTCCAAGATTGCAAAAACATTGTACCTTTCAGCGTGCCAACCATTAAGGACACTGCTAAGTAGGACCTTCAGTTGTCAGTAGAGAGATAAAGCTTAATTATGCTTCTTTTTCCTTCCATTAGTGTGGCTAGGGTTAGGAACCCACTATCCTATATCCTCTGTGAGCTTCGAGTTAGAGAAGGCATGTATATATCTTGTTGAAATAATCTTTAAGATCTACAATTCACTCCTAATTTTTGGGAGAACTGTTGCCTGAAAGGTCTCAACAACCTTCTGGGCTTGATGTTGGGAGAAATTTCAATCCTAAGGGCCATGGCCTCCTCACCCTCCCCATTTACTTCTCATGCATTGCATGTGTAATTGAGCTAACTAGAAACTTCTTCATGGGGTAACACCAAACTGAATAAGAAAGGAGAACTGATTATAGTGATACAATAGAAAAATAAGCAACAACCAGATTTGAGGGAGAAATATCACAAGCGACTCGAAAATTATTAGATTAAATCATAATATACCACATGTGGTATAATAACCATGAGACAGGAAATTCATTACAAGAGAGGGAAAGACACAAGTCCAACACAAGTATAGGGATCCAAAAATATAGAAATAAATAAATGAAGACAACCACATCCAAACAACAATACACCTCATATGCCAAGATCAAAATCTACCAATAAAATTATGTTCCTATAGCAAATAAAGAGCTAACATCAAAATTTGAGATTTTGAAGGGCTACAAAAATACCCAAAGAGAGGTGACCACCAAGAATCAAGTGTCGAAATATAACATAGTGATCTACAGATAATAAAACTTGAGAAAAACTAAGTTGTAGGAGTCTACAATCGTGGCTTGGGCCTCAAATTCCCTTCCATAATACTTTACCTTGAAGAATTTAAGCCCAAATTTCCTCAATGCCATTGTTAGGTCCCTATAAGACTAGTGATTCCACCATTAATATTGTCATTGTAGCCCTTATTTTTATTGTCATGCCCCTATTGTCCCCATATTGTTGTTATTGTGGCCCATAGAAGCCCACTATTTTTATTGTTGTGCCCTTATATTATTATTGTTATGTCAGCTTTGGTTATATTATGACCCCTTAGACTCCTATATATAAAAAGGAGGTTTTGTAATTTGTATCATAAAATAATTATTCCTTTGTGTAAAGAAAATGAAGTTTCCCCCTTGAAGAGGCTGATTTTTAAGTCATTAATCTATATTTTTTCTATTTTGTGAGTTGGTTACATAACATTTGGTATCAAAGCTTTGGATTCTAGGATTTCGCTACTCCAAATAGGTCATCATGGAAGTTTCACTATTACTTGTTCTCTACGACATTTCAGAAGAAAAAATAAAACATATTTGAGCTTAAATATCGATGAACCTCGGGTCCAAATTTCAAATCTTTTATTGCTATATTTTCGGAGATATGATCCAAGGAAGTTAGGGTTTTCATAGGCTTCTGAAATTGTGTCTTATGGTATCCCTTTGATTCCTCTTTCCAACCCCACAAGTGTGATCAATGATTTGGTTCTCCACGGGAGAGTTATGCCAAATCTTCCACAATGACCTGATTATAGACTAGCTCAGTAGAATGAACTTGTTTCAGGTCCTAAGACAGAAACAATGACACGTAGTACTTCATACAAGTTCATTCTACTGAGCTAGTCTATAATCAAGTCATTGTGGAAGATTTGGCATAACTCTCCCGTGGAGAACCAAATCATTGATCACACTTGTGGGGTTGGAAAGAGGAATCAAAGGGATACCATAAGACACAATTTCAAACCTTGAAGGTCCGAAATTACAGAGATACAATAGATTCGATATCTAGCTCCTACGAAGTGAGAAAAGAGTGTAGTTTTTTTAAATTTTTGCATAAATTTGGCTTGAAAAATTAGTTTGAAGGAATTAAAAGGGAATAGTGAAGAGTTATTATCATTAATTGATGCCCTGAAGAAATAAAATGGAAGCACCTAGTAAGAAACATGAAAGCTCTAGCATGATTCATGAAGAAGAGGAAGAAATGAAACATGATATATCAAAACTACGAGACCAAGTGCAACAAAATTCACTCTCACAAAAATTAACAGAAGCTAAGATGGATAGTTTAAAGAAAGGCATGGAAGCTAAGATGGATGGTTTAAAGAAAGGTGTGGAATCTAATATGGATGGTATAGAAGAAAATCTTAAAGGAAACATGGAATATTTGAAGAAAGTCATGGAAACTAAGATGGATGGTATAGAAGAAAAACTTAAAGGCAACATGGAAGATTTGAAGGCAGATATGACAAATTTTCTACAAGAAATGATTACTAATGGAGAAAGGGTAGTAAAGGAAACTCATGAGGAGAAAAAAAGAAATGTTAATCATGATTTCATAGACTCTAACTATGGATTAAAGACCCACCATGTTCCAAAGATCGATATGAGGAAGTTTGATGGCAAGGATCTTGTAACATGGATACTACAAATGGAGCAATATTTCAATCTCCACAATGTGTAAAACACACAAGGGGTATGCATTGCAACTTTATATTTGGAACCAAATCAATTTGTATGGTATCAATGAATTTTCTATTGTAAACAAATTGTCACTTGGGAAATTTTTACAGAAGAAATGATAGCACATTATGAGGATACAAAAAGAAACACTTTTTTTAGCCAACTGATAAATCTCAAACAAAAGGGTTCAATGATGGAGCACATTGAGGAATTCCAAAAACTGAATATAAGGGTAAATTATATTCCAGAAGAGCATAGGATTGATGTGCTCATAGGGACTTTAAAGGATAACATACAACATGAGGTTCGCCTTTAGGAACCTGATTAATTGGAGAATGGATTCAAGTTGGAAAGAAAAATGGAAAGAAAAATTATGGCAACAAGGAAGCCTGTAGGTTTTAACCCCATACATAAATTACCTGCATACGAATTCTAAAACACAGAAAAATAAACAATGCGAGAGCATAACACATAAAACACATATACACAGAGATTTTCCCACTGGATCCCAAAATCAGGACGACCAGCTTGATTTTTCATTATGTTCCTTTCAATGTTACAATACATATTTATACATGCCGAAGCATCCAATACCATAGACTGAAAACCATCACATCTAATACCATAGACCGAAAACCTTCGCGTCCAAAAAACATGTGCGAAAATCATGCACAAAACCATAGGTGGGTCTGCCCAACCTAACATAGGGTCCAAAACCAAAATTTACAGGGGTGTTGCCTCAGACCCCATAAAGTGGGGTTATGGGTGCCCTTCAAATCCCGTGTTAACTACATGGAAAGAATATAACACAACCCAACATTCTCCCACTTGTTGTTTTCTTTCCACAAGGGGCCACAAGAGAGCTTAGTCATTTTCCTAGCCCTGAAATGCCCATTGTCTCTCTACACCAAGAGAACTTCTTAGAGCTCACAGATTTTGTCAATGCATTTGTAGTATTCTTCAAAGTTTCGACCTTTACCAGCAACACCTTTTTGTCTTCTATGATATCCCTCATAAAGTGATATTGAACATCAATGTGCTTTGTCTTTGAATGATATGCAGGGTTCATTTCCAAGAAAATTGCACTTTGGATGTCACAGTCTATCCTTATAGCTTCATGTACTAACCCCATACTTGAACACAATCTCTACAACCAAACTACTTCCTTGCTTGCATGAGTGGTTGCCATGTATT
>APFE031365911.1:53543-85223 GCA_000404065.3 Pinus taeda
CATATTTATACATGCCGAAGCATCCAATACCATGGACCGAAAACCATTGCATCCAATACCATGGACCGAAAACCATTGTGTCCAAAAAACATGTGTGAAAATCATGCACAAAACGATAGGTGGGTCTGCCCAACCTAACATGGGGTCCAAAACCAAAATTTTTGGGGCGCTGCCCCGGACCCCATAAAGTGGGGTTATGGGTGCCCTTAAAACCCCCTATTAACTACATGGAAATAATATAACACAAATCAACAAAGCCTATCACTGACAACTATAAATATGGAAGTGTTGTTGCGCCTAGCCTTCCAAAACCTACAAGGTTTACACCACAACAATTGGAAGAATAAAGAGAAAAAGGGCCTTTTTACAGTTGTGATAGAAAATACACTAAAGGTCATAAGTGTGCCGAGAAGAAATTATTTTACATATATTGTGAAGAGGAGGAAGAAAAGGAACAAGAAATGTCAAAAGGATAGAATATACACCAGGAACAAACCCTAGAGAAAGAAGAAATGAACCCAGCCATATCTTGTAATGCATTGGCTAGAATTACCACTTCTAAAACTATCAAGATAGAAGGACATATCAAGAAGAAAAAGGTAATAGTGTTGATTGATTTGGGCAGTACCCATAATTTTATTCATTGTAAGATAGCCGAGGAATTTAATTACTTCCTATATCTAGCACTAGAGTGTCAAGTGATGGTTTAAAGTGGAGGAACCATAAAATTCTATAGAAAGTGCCATAATATGAAGCTATCATGGGATAATATGTATTGAAGAGCCTAATTATTTCCATTCCAATGGGCGGTGCTGATGTTGTACTAAGAGTCCAATGGCTACAATCCTTGGGTACAATAGCTTTTAATTTTCAATAAATTTTCATGAAATTTTATTTGGAAGGAAAGGAAGTTGAATTAAGGGGTATCATAGGGAAATCAAGAAAGATAATCAACTCTAACAGAATGACAAAGCTTCTAAATAAAGAACAACAAGGCTTAATTACACAATTATGTTCGCTAGAGGTTCTCACATTAAAATCATCTATTTCTCGAGATCTCCAAAAATTATTGGACAATCATTCCAAGGTATTTGAGACTCCCAAAGGCCTCCCACATATTCATGATCATGACCATGCTATTCATTTGATTCTAAGAAGTGTTCCTCCAAACATCAAGCCTTACAAATATTCCTTTGCCCAAAAGAGTGAAATTGAATGTATGGTTGCAAAAATGCTAGAGGGTGGTATAATTCAACCTATTCAAAGTTATTTCTCTTCTCTAGTAGTATTGGTGCACAAGAAGGATGGGTCATGGTGCATGTGTGCATATTATAGAGATCCCAACAAGCTCACTATTAAAGATAAATTTCTCATTCCTGTCATTAATGAATTATTGGATGAATTGCATGGATCAATTTACTTCACCAAGTTGGATCTTCGTTCAGGATATTATCAAATCAGAATGAAGAATGAAGACATTCCAAAAACAACATTTAGAACTCATGAGGGTCCTTATGAATTTTAAGTCATGCCTTTTGGCCTTACCATTGTAGCTTCTACATTTCAAGGTTTTATGAATTGCATTTTCAAACCCTTCCTTAGAAAATTTGTGTTGGTATTTTTTGATGATATACTAATCTACAACAAGTCTTAGAAGGATCATGTTCAACATGTTGACAGGGTTCTCAAACTATTGGAGGTGAAACAATTATATGCAAAAAGCTCCAAACGTTTCTTTGGAGTACAAGAGGTGGAGTATTTGGGTCATATTTTATCTCATGAAGGTGTGAAGGTAGACCCTAGAAAATTTAAAGCCATTAAGGAATGGAAAATCCTCACATCCATAAAGTAGATGTGAGGATTTCTCAAGCCGACAAGGTATTATCACAATTTCGTTAAGAATTATGGGTGACTAGCAGCACCTCTAACAACATTATTGAAGAAAGATGCATTTTCATGGACACTAGAAGCAATGAAGTCCTTTGAACATCTTAAAGAGGTAATGTGCCAAGCACTAGCCTTCGCTAAGCCGAACTTCACAAAAACCTTTAATGTGGAATGTGATGCCCAGGGAAATCGAATTGGTGTTTTTTTAATGCTAGAAGAAAGACCCATTTCTTTTGAAAGTTATCCAATCAAAGGAAAGTATTTACACAAGCTATTTATGAGAAGGACATGTTGGCAATCCTACGTGAACTTAAGAAATGACAACCATACTAATGGGAAGACACTTCAAGGTAAAAGCAGATCATGATAATATTAAATACTTTTTAGAACAAATATTATCTTCAGAAGAGTAGCAAAAATGGGTCACAAATATGTTGGGTTATGACTTTGAAATAATCTACAAAAAAGGGAAGAAAAAAGTGTTGTGGCAGATGCACTCTCAAGAAAGGATGAGGATGTGGAAGCATTACTTTGTGCCATTTCTATTATCCAACTAGATTGGATAAACGAAGCAAGGGATGAACATAAGAATGACAAAGAATTGTGGGTATTCATTCAAAAGTTACAACAAGATCCCATTACATCTGATACGTTTAGATGGGAAAATGATTCATTATGGTACAAAGATCACTTATACCTATGTAAGAATTCCCAAATCAAACAAAATATTCTTATGGAATTGCACACCTCTCCCTCAGGAGGGCACTCAATATTTTTAAAAACTTACCACAAGGTTAAGGAGGAAATTTTTTGGGATGGCCTTAAATTGGATATTCAAAAGTTTGTGGCAGAATGTTTGGTTTGCCAAAAAAATAAAGTGGAAACAACTAATACCCCAGGTCTATTACAACCTTTATCCATTCCAAGCTAATGTTGGGAGGAGGTTTCAAATGATTTTATCACAAGCTTACCCAAGTCCGAAGGAAAGAGTGTCATCATGGTGGTAGTTGACAGACTTACCAAGTATGCACACTTTTGTGTATTATTGCATCCATCTGAAGCCAATACATTTTCTACTGCATTTATGGAAATAATTCAAAAGCTACATGGAAACCCAAAGGTTATTGTAAGTGACAAAGATCCCATTTTCACGAAATTTTTGGACAAAATTATTTTCTTGTCTTAGTACTCAGTTTTTTATAGCTCACCTTATCATCCCCAATATAATGGGTAAATTGAGATAGCAAACAAATCTTTGGAAGGATATCTTCGTTGCTTTGTATCTAATTAACAGACACAATGGGTCAAATGGTTGCCTTTGGTTGAATGGTGGTATAACACTTCCTTCCATATTGTAGCAAAAATGACCCCATTTATGGGACTTTATGGATATCATCCACCGTCCATCACATCATATTTAAAAGAAAATTCTAAGGTTCAAGCAGTGGAATATCACATTGAGCATCAACAGCATGTTCTCCAACTCTTAAAGGATAACCTCACTTTGGTGCATAATAGAATGAAACAATAAGCAAATCAACATTGTAGTGAAAGAAGTTTTGATGTAGGTGATTGGGTATTCCTACGACTACAACCATATAAAAAAATTTCCCTCAAGCAAGCTAATAAGGATAATAAATTATCACCAAAGTATTATGTTCCATACAAGGTGTTGGAAAATATTGGTACTATGGCATAGAAATTGGAGCTTCCTGCAGCTTCCCGAGTGCACCTAGTTTTCTATGTTTCATGCTTAAAAAAGGTTATAGGTGAAAAGCTCCTAGTTCAAACAATATTACCAGAAGTTGACGAGGAAGGAAAAATCATATTGGAACCTGAAGTAGTCATAGAAACAAGAACTCAACAGCTATGAAATCAATCAATTTTGGAGTATCCCATCAAGTGGAAAAATCATCGCTAAGATTCCACAGGGAGGTGAAATTTTATACAGAAGCATCCATAACTACTCAAGCGTTGAGGACAACACTTTTTTGAAGGAGAGGGGCATGTTAGGTCCCTATAATACTAGCGATTCCCCCATTAATATTGTCATTGTAGCCCTTTTGTTATTGTTGTGCCCCTATTATCCCCATATTGTTATTATTGTGCCCCATAGAAGCCCACTATTGTTATTATTATGCCCATATATTATTATTGTTATGTCAACTTTGATTATATTGTGACCCCTTAGACTCCTGTATATAGAAAGGAGGTTTTTTCATTTGTATCATCTAAGAATTATTCATTTGTGTAATATAAAGAAGGTTTCTCCCTCGAAGAGGCTGATTTTGATGTCATTAATTTATCTTTTCTTTTATTTTGTGAGCTAGCTAGTTACATAATAGCCATGAACACAAAGTTTTGTTCTAGTATGATGCTCTGTGAGAAGTTTCCACTTGAATTACAAGTTGCCAAGCTTACGAATTAGACATTTTTCGTTATCTCTCTCAGACCTAAAAACTACATGAAAATTAGGCTAAGTCTCCCTTTATTTTCTTTATTTGTTATTTTGCAACTAAATATGATTTTAATCATAGACTTCCTTTCTGAATGACATATTTTTATTTAATTTCTCCATTTTTTTCTTTAAACATTTATGCGTGATTTAGATCTTTAGATACATATAGATTTGCTAGGTTGTTAATAGTTTTTATTCCATTATATAATTAATTTTAAGATATCCCACACAAAAGGAAACGATATATATAATATATATATATATATATATATATATTATATATATATATATGTATGTAGTAGTATGTATGTATGTATGTATGTATGTATGTATGTATGTATGTATGTATGTATGTATGTATGTTATGTATGTATGTATGTATGTATGTATGTATGTATGTATGTATGTATGTATGTATGTATGTATGTATGTATGTATGAGAGATTGGAAATGCATGTTAAAAGTTGTATTAGGGTTCCACGTTAGCATCAAGAATGGCATGATATGTGTAAGGAAGTAAGAAAAGTAAATTGGTTGTTAAGAATAAGAATTGCATCAATTGTAGGTTGAGGGTTCAACATATAGGATATTGTATTGGTAAATGGAATGCTATTGAATTTATGTAAAATATTATATGGAATTATTATCTGGAATATTAATGAAAACAATGTTGATTGAAAATAACTAAGAAAAGTTTGAAAGGGTAGTTTCTGTATATAGGTCAATGGTTCAATTTTAGTCGCGCATTGATAAGGAACATAGAAAAATCATAAAAAAATGATTAAGTGTTAGGGTAAAGTTTTTAAGAAGAAGAATTAAGCTATTTCTTAGGAAATTATGTCTAAGATGGTGAGAGAAATCTTAAGAACAAAGTTTTAGTAGATGACTATGAGTAAGAAATTATGACAGAAGAGATGTGCTAAGGGAAAATTGAATAGAATTTGTTTAAGCACTGAGTTTAGGATATTGTTATTGAGGTTTGGAAGGAAACTTAACATTACAAAATATAAAAAAATGAGTACCAAGATGAAGTTTTAGAGTGATTTCTCAAGACAATTCTAAACAAGGAGAAAAGGGAAAAGATACAAATTAAAATTTCAACAAGAAAATTTGAGAAAAGAAGGCTCATCCCTAGAGAAGGTGGTGGAAAAGGCAAGGATGAAAATCTTGAGAATAGATTTATGAGGGAATTCCCAAGAAAACAAATAGACAATATAAATAAGAAAATAAGGAAGGCACTAGTTCTAGAAATATAATCAAAAGGAGAAAGTGGAATTGGAACAAATGTACTTAGATATATGAGATCATATTCCATATTTTACCCAAGTTAGCTTTGATTTGAAATTTGTAGCACTCTGGGATTGTAAGATAGTCGTGAGACCCATTTCATTACCCAAATTTTGTAATGTAATTAAGAATATATAATGTTGGGATGCCATCATTGATGCTATGATGTCAAACTTTATTATATGATGTAATGCTTATTTTATTATTAAAAATGCCAGAGATCAAGAAAGGGGACAACCAACATATTATAGTTCCTTGGGGAGGGGGGAAAGCTCACTTGAGAGGAAAAATATACACTGGGTGAATATTTCCCTCTGATGTGATAGTTAGTCTTCCCAAGAATATGAAAGGTTGAGAAGATGAAGGGTCAAGGTGTGATTATAAAAATAACAAAGTGGATAAATCAAATGGGTTCTTTGTCTTGGTTATTAAGTTTCTAGTTTTTCTCTTTTCAATTACTCTCTCGTACATCTCTCTTTCTCATTGAAAAATTCAAATTGGCAAGAGAATTGGTGACATCTCATGTAATAAGAACCAAATGTGTTGTAGTGATTTCTCTTTGGGATGGATGGATTTGAGGACTGAGAGTTTCCCTATTTTTGTGTGGCATAAAGAGCACCAAAGAAGGTAGGGACAAGGGACTACAAATATTAAAGAAGGTATCCCTTATACTAAATAGACATGAATTTTCATTTGTGAATGTATATGTGTTGTAAGAACATCTTGAACAAATATCTTTTCTTATTTTCTTTTGTTTTTGTTCTCTCGTAAGAGAAGAACCACATAGATATTTCTTATGGAATACCTAGTTGAAATTTGTATGTGTCCTTTATGGGACAATTACACTTTTATCAGTTTATTTTGTTATGATTATATGTCCCTTTAGGGATAAATGTGTTATTTAGTTAGTAGATGGATTCTAGAAATGCCTAGATGTAACCATGGGAGAGGCAATGCTTGCAAGTGACCTCCCCATTCTATTAGTGGATCTTGTTCCTTTATATAAATAAAAAGATGAACCTTGCAGACTCTGTAGGCATACAAGTAAGAGTCATAGAAAAAGGTTTGTCACAAGTCTCAAGTCAATCTCCATAATGTTCTTTATTAATTTTCTAACGTTATGATGTTTTTTAGGAACCTTGTGTTTTATTCATGTGTGTTGTAAATATTCAGTATCATGGATGGGTTTCATTTCAAAGATTTTAGCTGGGATTGAAGGGTTTGTTTCCCCTAACTAGTCGTATTTTAATTCAAATACCTCACACACTAATAATTATTAGTTCATGGAATGAGGAAAATGTTCTAAGTTGAGAAGATTTGGTTTTGCAAAGAAGTCCGTTGATAAATGAGAGAGGTAATTTCCTATGTTGAAGTTTGTTAATCGACGAAATACAAAATTTGTTCGATTTCATAATTTTCACAAGGAACTAATATTTAGACCTCAAACCAGTGAGGGACACAATGTCAAGGAGATCCAACTGTCTAGCTCAAGGAAGAGTGAAAATATTCGTAAAAGTCCAGAATACAAAACAAAACCACATATCCAGCTCATTGAACCCCTTCATGGAGTGCTCACTTGAGAAAAACCCCTAAAACTCTAGATTATCTCAAACTAGACCAACTAATTATGGGACTCCAATGGGAGCGCAGAGATCGTTGTGTGTAAGTAACAATTCTTTTTTGTCTTAGTTTAAGTATTAAAAAGGGGAAGTTTTAGGCACTGTAGCATCCAGACTTGGTACCTATGGTTCCAAACCTCGAATATTTCTTTTTTTGAAAATTTAGCTCATAACTATAGACATATGATCCTTGAGAAGATTCAAGATGTCCAAATCCTCCTAGACCTCAGATATAAAGGAAAAAGTATATTTCAGTGACTTTTTTTAAATATAATGGGAAAAAGAGAAAATATAAGGATATCAACTTAAGCACATTTAGTGTTAAACCCTCGAATCTAACCATAATCAATTGGTGAATGATGATTAAGCCCCATGAACTAAGGCATTAAACGAGGTTCTAAATTATGTAAAAAATAGTAGAGGTAAGAAAGTGAGCACTTTTGCTGTATCACTATGGGCTTGGTCAAGGAATGGAAATGTTTAACATTAAGATCATTTCCTATGTGTGGAGGAGAGTGACCTTTGATTTTTGTGTTAAATATGGTCTTAAAAATGTGTGTTAAATATTTGAGTTTAGTTTTCTCTCAAAGGCATCAAGATCTAGCTCAAGGGTGGCCAACTATGAGAAATACTACAACATAGCTAAACTCATGGTTGGGTGGAGAGTGACTCACCCTTCTTACATTCTAGATCACAAAATATTTAACTTAAGATAATTATCTCTTACACATGATTTTTTTTTTTTTTTTGAGCGATTTTATATGTATATACATTTACCCTTCAACAAATTTATCATTTTTGTAGCTATTATACTATTCGGTTGTAGCTTTTTATATGTATTAAATTTTTTTATAGTATTGGTTGAGGGAGATAGCCTTCCAACATTCTTCTTATGACATTCCATGTTGGAATTTTTGCTATAAATTTTATTCTAGGAGTTTCTATAATTTGAAACTTAGACCATGATGAGGGAAATCTTGTTGATCCTTTGCTCCAATTTTCAGATCTTGGGTTGTGAAATTTTAGGAAATATGACTAGAGGAATTTAGGCTTCCTAAATGTGTCTTTAAAAAATTCATGTTGGAATTTATTCTATTAATTTTCTTTTGGGAGCTTCTAGAAGCTAAAATGTGGATGATAGCAAGGGGAAATGTCGTTGATCATCTGGTCCAACTTTCAGATCTTGTGTCACGATATTTTATGAGATATGATCAAAGAAAACTGAGCTTCCTGGATTCTCCTAAAATTAAGCATCAAATGGGTCATGTTGGAATTTATACTATAATTTTTCTTTATGGGGGCTTCACTAGGGGATCAATACCATACCGCACATATTCATATTGGGGGATATATGTTAAGGAAAAAATTACGTAATATATTAAGCATATAATAGGGAGTAAATGGTTTTATATTAGCAGGTATAAAAAATGGAGCTCGAAGTTAATTAACAAATATAAAAGGGTATACAAAATGTTAATGAAAATATGGATATCTATAATATCTAGTGAAAATAGGGGTTTTTAAAGAAGGTGTATTGGGGTCATATTGGTAGGAGGTTAAATAATGTGATTTTTAGAGGTATTTTCCAATATGTAGTCAAATTAAGGGTATTGTTTAGTATGTCACAAATGCATGTGATATCTCATAGGTTCATTGAGTGAAGGCCCCATTTCTTTTCTTTTGAGAGGTTTTAGAAGCTAAAACTTGGACAATAGTGAGGGGAAATCCCATTGATCATCTGGCCTAACATTTAGATCTTGGGTCACAATATTTTATTAGATCTAATTAGAGGAAGTTTAGCTTCGTATATGCTCCTAAAATCTTGCATCAAACATGTCATATTGTCATTTCTACTATAACTTTTCTTTTGGAAGGTTTCAAAAACACAAAATTAGATTATAGTGAGGGGAGTTCCCTTTGATCATTTGGTTCAATTTTCAAAACTTGGACTACTATAAGGTGAGAGATATACTCTAAGGAAGATGCTATATTAGTTTGCACATAGTGTTTGAAAAATGGCTACATGGTTCATTGATTCATTGTATACAAACAATTTGATGAAATGACCCAATGAAAATGTTGTCTTATGGATGGGGATAATATTTTTGTATGTTAGCATTGTTGTACGATAGTACTACTATAGCTGATCTATTCCTTTTTGCATGCAAAGCATTTGAAGAAATGTGTTAAAGGTGCTTTATTACAATTTGCATTCAATTATTTGATAAAATACGTCAAATACAAAAATCAAAATTTTCATGATTGAGTAGTATACTTCATTTAGTATGTTACAAGTGGAATCAGAGTAATTTTTCCTATTTTATTTCATATAAAATGTTTGAAACAATGTCTACAAGAAAAAGACTACTTAATTGGTTGTATACAAAGTATTTGAAGAAATGCTTACATGTAAAGTGTTTGAAAATATGTATGAGATATGAAAATCAAGTTTTTACAAGTGTGGTTAGGATCAAATTAGTATGGGTATGTAAAAAAGTGGTATCATAGTTGATTTTTAAGCTCACGAAAAAAGAAAAAAAATGATATCGCATATCCTTAATCGAGCATTAAGGCATCGAGTATGTGACACTAGTGTAGTGCCCAATAATTTTTGGAGGGAATATCAAATTCGGATGAATGCATATTTTTGGAATATTTGTCCACTTTTTCCAATGCTTGCTTATTGGAATACCTATAAAATTGAAACCTAAGAAAAAATATGGAGGATTCAATCAATATGGAAGAGATGTAATAAAACCCTATCAATACATAGAGAAGGTGGATAGACATTATCCACCAAGAAGAACAATTTTAAAATATGAAGAATTCCAATATATACTTACAAAGAATACAATGATCACATGATGTACATATAGAGAGAACAACTAATCAATTATTAGATCATATAAATCCTACCAATTATTCAAATACAAATCATGAATGTGAGAGGAGAAGGATGTACCTCCAATAAAATATTTATGCATGTCTCCTTATCCTTATGGTATCACAATAAAGAAGATCCTCTTCCTATAAGAAAACCATTCCTTCCAACTTAAAGCCTTTTTTCTAGGAGAGGAAGTAATATGAGAAAGAGAGCTCCCATAGAGAAATACTTTTGTAAAGTAAGGGAACCCACACTATTTGACAGAGAGACTAAGATCATGAGTGAAGTTGAGGCATGGTTTCTATGTATGAAAAAGTATTTCAAGTTGATTGATTTTTTATAAAATATGAAGGTCAATGTGGGAAACTACTATTTTGCAAGGGATTAATCCTTGTGGTGGGAAAATCAAATAAAGATGAAAAATATCCATGAAAGGATATATCTTGTAGCAAGTTCAATGACTACCATAATAAGAAGTACTTATCACAACACTATTGTGAGAAGATTATTTTGGGTTCCACAAATTACTACATAAACCAAGGACCATTAATTGAGGAATATAGGAAGGAATTTATGGAGCTATGTCCTCACCTATAATTAGGATGATAATATGCACATAAAGTACTTCATTTAAGGGTTAAACATTGCTTGCAAGAACTAGTTAAACATTATGGTTCCAAAGACCTTGGATATTACACCAGTAGAAAGGGAATGCACTATAAGAATCAATCCCAAGGTCAACATGACTTGTGTAAGAATATGAAGGAAAAGGACAAAGGGAAAGGTGGAATGCATAAAAAAATTCAATATGTGTTACTTTTCACTACAAGTAAATTGTACCACATTCCCATGACAAGGATACATCTTATGATGCATGTAACCATAAAATGGATGAAAATATGGTGTTCTTTAAATATAATGAAAAGGGGAAAATACACCCAGTATTCTTAAAAGATCATGAATGATGGAACTATGAAGCTTCACAACATTCAAGAAATATATATTGTGGGAGATGTAGGAAAGACAAGAAGAATCCACATGAGATTAAAACATTGATAAGTAAACCACTCAAATATTATGATTGAGGTGTAAGATTTGATTTGAATTCACCCTATGCCTATGTTAATATATCTATGGAAATACACAATTTCATGGAAAGACATGTAGTAATTAATGGTGGGTTGAGAGTAAAAATATAGGACACCATGGTTAATGTTAATGCATAAAAGGGTTCCAAAAAATAATTAAAAGAGATCTATTTAGTTTTGAGAAGGAGTTAGATGTATTACTCATGTATGCATACTCACATGTTATAAATTTGGGATTCTATGGCATCAAGATTAAAAAATATTTGACCTCACCTCATTGAGACAACATGGAGTGTTATGAGAAATGTTTCAAACGTATTAATGATAAAATGAAGATAATAAGAACCTCTAAAACCACAACCATTTGAAATATCTCTTCAGTGAAGGTGAAGAGATGTTTGAGATAAGGTTACCAGCATTAAGTTGTCTATGTTACATAGCCTTCAAGTAACTTTATAAAGTTCAAGATTACCAAATGTTGAAGGAATGCCTTACTATATTTAATATTGAACTTACAAGACTTCTGTTAGGCTAGAATATTTTTCTATTACTCTCATGTTCGGGATTAATATAGTATCTATATCTTATAATTGAATCATAAACCATATTGGTCATAGTTTAAGTAGATAACATATAATCAGCAAGCCTAGATAAGGTTGAGTCATATATTTAAGCTCAAAGGAATATACATCGAATGAAACAATGTAATATTATAAATGAATAAATAGGGCATATAATACAAATGTCACCTCCTTTAATACCATTTCCCACTAAGAAAATAATTTCCACATATGGATGTGGGATAGAACACTTTACACAAAAAGTAAACATTAACATATCTTAAAGGCATAAAGTGAATTTATTACGTAGAAAGCATTATATTCTAACCCCCCCTCTAAGACTTATAATATTAACATGAAAACACATTGAGTAAACATCAAAACAACAAAAGTAATTATAACCAAACATTCTTTTGAATCTTGTTTTGAAAAATAGTACATTAACTAAGAAGAGCTCCATCAAGATACCTCATAATCCTTGTAAAGATGTTCTAAAGCTAAATTACTGATTTCGAGAGTCCACCTCCCAGAACTCCCAAGTTATAAATATATTGAATTAAATTATTAGACAATAATCTACATACATGCCTCATAGCTACATTACTAGATAACAATCCGCATGCATATATCATAACTGCATTATTGGATAAAAGTCCACATGTATCAAAACCCTAATGAGAGATAATCATTAAGATCCACAAACTACTAAACTATCTAGTAATCCATCCATCTTGAGCTATATCTATAGTAGATCCCTTCCTATATTCAAAGCAATGGCTTATTACAATACATAGAATTTCCTTCACCAATAAGACAATTTCCACTATCAACATCCAATGTATATTCAAATATGGCTACATATGGGTTGTATTTGATATTTCCATTGACTGCATTCTTAGCTCCAAATCTTTATTTCTAGGCCGTGTGTGCTATTTTCGTCGAATAATGACATTCCATCTCCCCTTTCTCTTTTGCTAATACACTACAATTGTATCTTGAGTATAATGGATTATGAAGTTAAGTATCACCTATTGTTTCACCTATAATAGCTATTTTTTCTTCAACTAATTGAGTTGAAATCATGCCTTCTAGAGTTTAAGAAGACATATAGTCAATCCATTTCTATTAGAAACAATCCACAAGCATTCATACTTGCATAGTCATAAGAGTAGAAATGTTTTCTTCTAAAGGCCAAATACTTATGATATAGCTTTGGACCCCTAAGAATCTTTATACAAGTTTGGACTCTTCAATCCTTCCTTGGCTTGATACCATATTATAAAATGAGCCAGATAATTAAATGATGAAACCCTAAATATGGTTGAATAATATTTAAGTTCAAATGGAGATACTCACAATGACAAAGTATCATATTATCAATGAATAATTGATGCATCTATTACATGAGAATTTACCTCCTTATATATCATTATTCACTAAGAAAATCATTTACATTTATGAATGCGTTCTAGACCATTTTATACAAAAAACCAAATAGTTCCATATCCAGAATTCAAATTTATTCCACAAGAAGCCTTATATTTTAAGAGTGCATGAGTTTATAAAAGAAAAAATTAGGCCTAGTGTATCTACATTGGGAGCCTTGTTTCTATTTGTAAAGAATACTTGGTTGACACACTCAAATTGTGCATAAACTACAAATAATCAAGAGAAAATTGAATATGAAGAACTAATGCCCTTTGTTGATGAGAGTACACAATGAATTCTTAAATATATAATTGTGGTATCAATACTATAGATTTTAATCAAGTAATATGATATTTACAAGACAATGAAGTGAACATGATAAATTTTTAATGGTGCCTTTTGGACCCACTAATGCATCAACTACATTCTTATGTTTAGTAAAATCATGTTTTCAACAAGTAATTGAAAAATTTTGTTCTTGGAAAAAAATCTTATTTATTGAAGGAATGAGGATTAACATGAAAGAGTATGTATCTTGCGCTACAACGTTTAAGAGAAAACAAGTTTTAAATAGGTAGTTATGCATCTATTAGTTTTACTAAAAGAATTATTAGGAAATACTATCTCTAAAAAAGGAATTTTAGTTGTTCCTTAACATTGATGAAATCATGGAGTGGCATACTCCAAAGAATGTCATCGATGTTTGATCACACAGGGGTCTAGAAGGATATTATAGAATATCCATTGAAGGATTATCCAAGCTTGCATGTCCGTCCACTTCTTTGTAAAAGAAGGAGAGAAAATATCAAGGGGCATGGAAGTGCAATAAAATATTCCAACTTAGAAGATCAAAGACGATGAATTAAATCACTTGTTTTATAACTTAGAGCTTGTAATAATCATGTAAAGTAGAAATTTTAACTAAGAACTGGTCATGATAGATTCAAATACCTATTTATTCAATAACACTTGAATTCAATGAAACATGAAGGAGGGTTGAGTTTCTTGGTGAGTAAAATTTCAAGATCAAGTACATCAAAGGAAAAAAATTGTTGTCACACTCATGCATATGAGGAGATATTCATTTTTAATAATCTCATGCGAATTTGAATTGGAAGAAGTCGCCTATTGAGAGAACTTGCATAAGATGAGTACTTCCTAAGTACTCCCCAAAATTCTAGAAAGGGATCTAGACAATTGAATATAATTTTAACAAAATAAATAAGAGGAATTCAAAATTTTAGAGGAAGAATATCTTTAGTGAATAATAAAAAAAATAATGTACGATAAAATGTTAAAGAATTCTAAATTTCAAAATATATTCCATGGACAAGTTGTATGGCTGGGAAGGAGATATACACTTAGTAGAGTTTGTTTGTAATAGTGGATATTATACGTAAGTGGAGAAGCATCCTTTTAAGGAAATTTTGATGAGGAGATGCAACACTCCCTTGTGATGAAAGAACCAAATAATAGAGTTTTGATTTGGTTAGGTTCGGTAAAAGATATGGAAGATCATGTTGAAAAAAAGTGGGAGAAATCAGGCAATGTTTTAAAGTAGCATCTCATTGTAATAAAAATTGTGAAAATGATCACAATATATATAAATATTTTTCAATCGTGAAAAATGTGTTCCTATGGGTCAATCTAAAGAAAATATTATTGAAGCTTGGAATTTGTTTTAAATCATCACTGAGATATTGTGTCGCCTAATATTTTGATATAGATTGAGTTGATTGCACATAAGATCTCATTCTATCTAATGTAAGGGTGCATGTTATATCTAATATGTATTTATTAAAGTAGTATGCATATGATAGTAAACAAATTCTTGAGTATTCTTTGATTCATGTGAAACAAAAGGAAAATTCAAATAAATATTTTACACCTCCTTGATAGGAAGGTTACAATGCTTTATAATTGAGTCATTATTGAGGTAAAGGTTTAATGGACACATTGATAACATAAGACTACTTGGGAGATAGAGGATGTTATGAGATAATTATAACCACAATTTTCTATTAAAACCACACCAAGGTTGATGATGTTTCTATGAAAGAGAGAAAACAATATCTTAGATTTTGATACCTAGGTAAATAAATGACCATATAAAATGTAATTAACATTTTCTTGTTGTACTAGAGACTCATTAGTAAAGACAATACTATTTATCGGTAATTCATAAAAATTATATTGTAGTGAAGCATTAGATAGAAAGAAAAAAAAAATAAAAAATTAATAAAAGTAACTTCAATTTAATATATAGAAAGTTATATATTTATTAATAAAATTATTCATAAGGTTTCTTAAAAAAAAAATCATAATATGCAGTATCATATGAATAAATTTAAATAATGATTTATATTTATAACAAATGATTTTCAGGATTTCTTCATGTTTAAATTTAGTTAATAACCATATAAAGGCTTAATACTTACGATAAAACTCTTTTTCTAAGCTCTCTCTCTCTCTCTTCTCTCTCTCTCTCTCTCTCTCTCTCTATATATATATATATATAATATATAATATATATATATATATATATATTATATATATATATATATATTATATATATAGATATATATATATATATATATATATATATATATATATATATATATATATATTAATAAATAATAATAGAAACATGTCGATAAAAAAAGTGATACATGCATTTGTATATATAACTATATGTATTATTGAGGATTTTTATAAAATTTATAAATAAGAATATTTCTGTATATAAAGATGTGAAAATATATATAAAAAAATATAAATATTAATTATAAATTATAAATCCATTTTACCATATAAATTAAAATAAAGATTGATATTTTTTAACTATTATATTTTAGAACTTTATATTACTAGCAATTGCACCACATGTTGCAAATAAAACGTCGTAAGGCAGTAACATATGAAAGAGTAGCATAGAAGAAAGATGTCGCATAGAAGGAATGAGAGGCGATTTTTGCTTCCATGGAACCAGGTCATGGATGCTTCATATATATTGATGATAAGAGTGATTGGTAGGTAAACACTCTAGAAATGTTGGGAAGATGCACAAAAGAAGTAGTTCCAAGGGATGAACCCTATTGTATCACCAAACTGTCATCAATATACACACATATGTAACCCAACATAATATGTTCACATATATAAAAAAAAATTGTTACATATATTGAATCAGGCGATTGGGGGTGAAAATCCTTTGGTGATTGATATCAGACGAAAAATCTTGGTGGAAATTGATTGTTCACAAAAAATACCTCCATTCAACTAGGCTTATGTATATAAATTTTCATCTCCATATGAAGATCTCTCCAACGCTGTACCTATGCCAATATTTTTTGCAGAACAGATCCAAACATGAGCACATTGAATTGGATGAATAGACTATAAACACAAAGACCCAAATTGAACTTCACTTGTAGCATGAGATATTCCATAAATTATGTAGTGTCTAGATGTAAATACTAAGGTTACTTCACAATTTCAATCGTCCAACATCCAAGGGAAACATACAAGAATTTAAACAAAGGCTAAAAGATAAGAAGTTACCCCCATAGTAAGATAGGTAACCAAAATCCTTCTAACACCAATCCTTCCTCAAATAGTTCCAGAGGCAAGCACGCAAGATGATTAAGTGGTGTCACTGAAGAGATTATTGTACTATTTCCAAATTAATGATGCTTTTATATCCTAACGCTGCCTCACACTTTTCCATTTTGCCTCATATAAAAATATTTGACTTGTTTCTAAACTTTGCAAACATATAAACCTAGAAATTAAGCTACTGAGTGGGGGAGATGATTCATAAAACTATGTCAATGTATGAAATTTAGACGGTGTATTGAATGAAATCAAGTATCTCTATTCGTTACTTCTATTTTATAGTAGGAATTTTTAAAATATATTTCATAGTTATGCCTATGACATGAGCATATATCTCTAGTTTTATATAGTGTTTGTTGGATATAGACTATAATGTGGGGCATGGTAGACTATCTTTGTGTTGATATGAGATTGATTATTAATGCAAAATGTGAGCTCCACTAGGTCTTTCCTTGGCCCCATCTTGGGTCATGTATCCAACATATTCAATAATTCACAGTTTACATCATATGGGAAAACGTACCATGTGCCCGAGAATGATGGAAATCACAACGACTCTCCAAAACATTGGTGTGAGAAACTAGAGGATGCTTTCTACATATATAAGATGTTGAAATTGGTTATTAAAATAGAAATACAGGGAAATGGCATCAAGACCAATATTGTTAATATGGTAGATGTGGCAAAAGCTCCTGGAAGAAAACCTTCTTACACGAAAAAGTTCTTTGAATGTGAATTGGGTGTTGAGTCAAAGTTTGATGGGAAGACTAGAACTTCTATTGTTAATGGTTCCCATGATGACAATACAAAGAAGGTTGTTTTGTTGGAAGTTAAAAAAAAAAGATATGTCCAGCGCTATAGATGTTGAAATCTAGAGACAAAATTTCTAATATCAAAGACACAAATGATATCCCTACGATGTGATGCATGTGGGTACATTATTGAGGTAGATATGAGGGGTAAGATGACTACTTTTATTTTGAAAAAAACCTCCAGAACAAAAGAAGGTAGGAATTATAATCCCTAGAGTGATTCTTCAGTATGGTTAATGGATGGATTATTACATGCCCTAGTTTGTTATTGCTATGTTGGGATTAATTTCCCTAAGGTAGAAGGACAACCATGACTAATGGCTAGACTTCCTAATAGGTGAAAGGAATAAAGAAATCAAAGTAGTTTTCTTTCAAAGGAGATAAAACAATCAAGAAAACCATGGAGTCCTTGTTCTTTTAATAGGGGGTGGAGAATCATGCTCTAGAATTCCTCTTGGGTGGGGGCCATTCGATTTCCCTACTTTGAATTTATCTTTAGATAAGAAACTGTTGTATCTTCTAGACTCCCAACATAGGGTGGAGGTATCGAGGTTATAGTTTCAGGATAGTGAAGCTCTCTAGAGTCCCTGAAGGGTGGAGAGAATTATTGAAACCTTTCAGTCTAGTGAGGGTGGATAAATATTCTCTCTGGAGTTCCTCAATGATAGTTAGGATGTGCGACCTTCTCCACATGTTCAAAATAATCCTTCTCTCATATATGAAAAAAGACTTACGACTACTCTAATAGCACTCAAATCTTGTTGTTATGGTATATGTACAACTTTTGCCATGGAAATGAAATAATCACTCTCTTATGAAAATATCTAAATCTAACTCTAATATGATTATAGAATTGGAAAAAAATAAAAGACATTAAATAAATAATCAATAACATGAATTTAAAAATAACAAATAACATTTTTATAAAAAATATTTATAATAAAATTTATATTTAATATAATTAAAAAAAATAAAGATATTTTCCTAAAATATTTAAAAATTAATTCTCTAAATTAATTAATAACATTCACATTAAGACAGAACTCTTTTAGAAAGTAATTTTATGCCAGTAGTTAATATAACGCTCATACAAGATTCTTCCAAAGATAAAATAAAAGACTCTTCCAAAGATAAAAGAAGGTACATTATGGAGCAAGTTTCAATAACTATAACATTATTTGTAGGTTATTTGCATGAAGAACACATATCTTCGAGCCGAAAATGATGTAAATAAAGTTGCAGCTGTTTTCGACTTAACTGATCTTAATTTTCCAAAATGTTTGTTTAAACATTGAAGGGAATAAGTCCTCTAATCTGAACATTTTTGTATGAGTTTGGATTTATTTTTTTAAGGAGTTTGGATTTGTTAGCAGACAATTAAAAGTATACCGTATTACTTATTATTACTTAGATGCAATGCACTTTTCATTATTAATTAATAGTTAAATTAGATTAAATCATTTTAGAGTTAAAAATATATTTTATCATATAACTTTATTTTACAAATAAATAATTAAAATTTAAATATTATATAAATTATAATTATAATAATTTTAGAAAACAATTATAAAAATGGTTCATTTCCAATCTATTAATTTCTATAGTTAAATAAATTTTCATTAAATAAAATTTATATCTTTTTCATCTTAAAGACAAAATTACAAAAAACACCTTTAAAAAAATTAAAAAACATAATATTGAATGATATTAAATTTATTTAATTACTGACAACAAACTTATTACAATATTTTCTCGATGGCCTAACAATCATACTTAATGATACCTCACACTTTAATTTACTATATTTTAGAATCTAAAATAATGTTACACAACTGTTATGACCTTTAATTTAATTAAATGTAGTTGAAAATATCGGAATATTCAATCCATTGAAATTGAAAGCCACTATGACCATTATCACCTCTCACCACTGAAAGAAGATCTTGAAGAAGCTTAAAGAAGATCAAAGTAACATGATTGTCATTTGATTTCACAACTATGCAATTAAAATAAACCAAGCTAATTCAAATTTAACTAAAGATCAATTCAAATAAAAGGTCTTTTGGGACATTATTTTGATAGTCTACAACAAAATCATGTAGCTAATGAAATGACATTAAGAATTGGAAATACGAAGAGGAAGAATCCTATAAAAAAATACTTACAAATTTGAAAAATTTCCCCTCAAAATATAACTTATTTACAATTATAACTTATTTACAATTACAGTAGAGTATAGAAACAAAAATTCCTTAAATTCCCAAACATTATACCATACTAACATGATTAATCACTCAAATATACTAGTAACCATAATATAATGAAGTATCATAAAACAAAATGACTAAAGGATCAAACTCCCAAAAATATATTCTCGGAACCCCATAAATTGAAAAAATAGTCCGAAGTTAAAAGCAATAATAATTTAATTCTTAAATTCCCCCTCATTAGGGAAATACAACTACATAAAATGTAAAATCTCAGTTTTCTTTTAGGGAAATATTAATCCAGACAATATAATGAAAATATAATATTTATAATTAGAGGGAATCAATTAATTCTACAATCACTTAACAAGGATTAGTGTCATTTCGAGCAAACCAATAAAAATAAGAACTAAACAAGCTGGGATTATTGTTGGAGGTTTGACAACTAATAATGTACATTTGGGTAAAATGTAACAAGTTAGTTTTATACCGAATCATCAGTTATGTAACTAAAGAGGCACATATAAAACCAAATGAATGCTCGAACTATTGTATGGAGAATCATTATTGATTGA
The DNA here is from genome assembly GCA_000404065.3 of Pinus taeda. Lineage (NCBI taxonomy): Eukaryota > Viridiplantae > Streptophyta > Pinopsida > Pinales > Pinaceae > Pinus > Pinus taeda. Next base: position 73,964 of record APFE031365911.1, read on the forward strand.
ATAGAGATTCCAATCCCTTGCCCTGTGGATGCTTCCTTGACAATCTGTCAGGGTTTTACCACATAAATCTTGTGTAATTACTTGTGTGTTTGCATTCAGTCTTCAGTCAGTTATATGATGTTCTTGGTCAATGTATAACTAAAATTTTTTCCTTCTTTACTCATTCACCTATTTGAACAACAATTGGTATCAGAGCCAAGTTGAGTTTTTTTTTTTAGTTGAGTCCTACGTGAAGGTTGCATTTGTTTTAGGTGGGAGCGAAATTTAGCCCAACTCTATGCTTGCTACCTGCATGGCCTGCATGAAGACCACTTGTAAGAATATTAGAACCGCGTGAGGAGGACCGTGACCTCTACGTGCAAGAGAAATCCGTCGTTGTGCATGAGCCTGCCACTATAGAGGAAGACAGTTGCTGGAGAAAAGCCCATTGCTGCCAGACTCCATTGCTGCGTGGAAGGCGTGAAGCGTGGCTGAGCCACTATAGAGGAAGATGGTTTCTGGAGAAAAGCCCATTTCTGCCAGCACTCCATTGTTGCATGGAAGGTGTGTACCACTGCTACTAGAACTCCATTGCTGCGTGGCTGAGCATTGCTGCATAAAAGAGAGAAAGGCGTGAAGAGTTGCTGCGTGTTAGTCTGGAATGGTGAATACTAGAGCCAAAAACCCTCTACTTGTATGTGTATTCTCTGTGTGAGGAAGGGAAGGTGTCCGTTGAAGTGTGTGCTAGAAGAAGACCCTCTGCCTTGCATGCTGCTAGAGCCTGATCAGCAGATATGGATCCGGGGATTTTTTGTTATGTTTGAGAGAAATTTTGTTTCGGAATTTTTTTTCCAGAAATTTTTGAAAAATAAAGGGGTGGATGTATTTAAATTGAAGGAAAGGAAAAAAAAGTTCTTTTTTTCATTAAATTGAAGGAAAGAAAAACAATTGTATTTGAAGAAAAAAAAAGTATGTTGAAAGGTTGTTTTTTTTTTTATTTGAAACAAAGGGGAATTTTTTTTAATACAAAAAGTTTATGAAGAAAGGAAATAAGAAAAAATAAACCCTGGTTGAAAGACTAAAACCCTAGGAGGAAAAAAAAGGCCAAGATGTCGAATGCAAAATTCCAGGTGGAGAAATTCACCAGCAAGAGTAATTTTGCTCTTTGGAAACTAAAAGTTAGGGATTTGCATGTGCAACAAGGGTTGCACAAGGCATTGGATGGGGCAACTAAGAAACCTCCAACCATGACTGATTCAGACTAGGAGGACTTGGATGGCCAAGCTCTCAGTACCATTAGGCTATGCCTGGTGGATGAAGTTCTATTCAACATTGTTGAAGAGAGTACAGCTTCAGGTTTATGGGAAAAATTGGAAAAACTCTATATGACAAAGTCGTTAACCAATAAAAATTTATCTGAAAAGACAGTTGTACAATATTCGAATGAAAGAGGGTTCAAAAATTGTAAAACATTTGAATGTTCTTAATACACTTATATGTCAATTAATAGATATGGAAGTTAAAATTTAGGAAGAGGATAAAGCCATAACCTTGCTGTGTTCTCTACCTAAATCATGGGATTACTTCGTAACTTCAATTAGCTTGAGCATTGCTGATTCATTGAAGTTTGAATCAGTCGTGGGAGCTCTCTTGTCTGAAGAAGTACAAAGGAAATCTAGTACTGAAACAGCTGCATCAGAAGCCATGATAGCTAGAGGATAGTCAAAGGAAAGAGGAGAAAAGACAAGAGGGTCTTCTAGATCTAAATTGAAGGGAAAGAAGTGTAAGCAAAATGTTGGCACTACAATAAAATTGGACACTTGAAGAAAGACTGTTGGAAACGAAAAGAATTTGATAGCCCAAAGAAGGAAGCGAATCAGGTCGATTTAGGTATGATATATGAAGTTTTATCTACTAAATAATTATGTATGATAGATGAAACTTCACCTAAATGTAATGTCTCTCAGGGCTTAGAAAGCTGATTGTTAGACTCTGGTGTTTCTAATCACATGTGTCCACACAGAAGTTGGTTTACTTCGTATAATGCAAATTGTAGTTCTATGTTTATGGGTAATAATGTATCATGTCAAACTGTTGGGATGGAAAATATCATGATTAAAATGTATGATAACACAGTTAGAACATTAACTAGTGTTAGACATGTACCTGATTTGAAGAAAAATTCGATTTCTTTGAGAGTGTTGGATTCAGATGGTTATAAGTTTATAGGTTAGAATAGTGTGCTAAAAGTCTTTAAAGGTGCCCTAGTTGTTATTAAAGAAAAAAAGGTTGGAAATCTTTACATATTCAAAGGAAGTACTCAGGTCAGTGAAGCAGCGGTTGCGTCAGAAAAAGAAGAAGCAGGTAATCATCTATGGCATCAACGATTGGGTCACATGAGCAAGAAAGGACTTCAGATACTGATGAAATGTAAATCTCTTCTCGATCTGAAATCTTTGAAGTTAAATTTTTGTAAACATTGTGTGTAGGGAAAACAGTGTAAACAGAGCTTTAAAACTAGAAATCATAATAGTAAAGATATTTTAGACTATATTCATTCTGATCTGTGGGGATCATCTCTTGTTGTATCATATGGAGGTGCTCTTTATTTTTTAATGTTTATCGATGATTTCTCCCATAAAGTTTGGGTCTTTATGCTAAAAAGGAAAGCTGATGTATTCAATGTCTTTAAACAATTTAAAGCAATGGTAGAGAAAAGAACAGGTAAATCAATTAAATGTTTAAGAACTGACAATGGTGGTGAATTCACTTCAATAGAATTTGAACAATACTCTAAGGATGAAGGAATTATTAGACACAAAAATGTTGTTTATACTCCTCAGCAAAATGGTGTTGTTGAATGTATGAGTCAGACTCTTATGGAAAGAGCCAGAAGCATGATTAGCAATGCTAACTTGCAAAAGGAGTTGTGGGCAGAAGCAATATCCACTACTTCTTATTTAGTTAACAGATCACCTTTAGTAGCAATTAATTGTAAAATTCCTGAAGAAGTTTGGATAGGTCAGTCTTGTGATTATTCACATTTGAGGATATTTGGCTGTGATGCTTATTCTCTTATTCCTAAAAATCAACATTCAAAATTAGATCCAAAATCGAAATGTTATGTCTTTATTGGGTATGACTATGCAGTGAAAGGATATAGGTTGTGGTATCCTACATTCCGGAAGATAGCCATTAGTAGAGACATAACATTTGATGAATCTTCTCTTTTAAAATCAAATGTTGAAAGAATTGAACAGGAACAGGTATCTCCAAATCAAAAAGTTCAGTTGGAGGCTAGACCTTTCGATGACAATCAAAAGGAAGGAGAGACTCCTGGAGAAAAAGGTGTTGAAGATACAAAGGAAGTTGTTGAAGTTTCTAAACCAGTTCAAGTTTCTGAACTAGTTCAGCAAACAGTCACTCTAGGAAGGTCTACAAGGGAAAGAAAAACTCCCAAAAGGTATGAAGATTCTACGTCATCTTTTGCTTTGATTATTGAAGATGGGGAACCTTCTTGTTATCAGGAAGCAGTAGATGATACAGATAATGAAAAATGGAAAATGGCTATGGAAGAAGAAATGGATTTCTTAGGCAAGAACAATAATTGGGATCTTGTAGAACTTCCTGAAGGGAGAAGTGTTGTTGGATGCAAGTGGGTCTTCAAACTAAAACGGAAAGTTGATGGAAGTATTGAAAGGTATAATGCGAGACTGGTAGCAAAAGGATATTCTCAGGTTGAAGGTATTGACTTTCATGAGATTTTTTCTCTAGTTGTAAAACTTGTTTCTATTCGTACTGTGTTGGCACTAACTACATTACTTAACCTTGAGTTAGAATAGTTAGATGTTAAAACAACTTTTCTACATGGCGATTTGAATGAAGAGATATATATGGAACAACCAGAAGGTTTTGTACAAGGTAACAATAGAAGATTAGTTTGAAAGCTTAGGAAATCATTGTATGGTCTAAGGCAGTGTCCTAAACAATGGTACAAGAAGTTTGATTCCTTCATGGTGAGCCAAAACTTTATTAGAAGTGAGTATGGTCATTGTGTATACTTCAAAAGTTTCAATGGAATATTCATTGTCTTAGCTTTGTATGTTGACAATATGATTATTGCATGCAAAAGCATGGAAGAGATCAACAGGTTAAAGGCTCAGCTTTCTAGGACATTTGATATGAAGGATCTTGGAGCAGCAAAACATATCTTGGGCATAGAGATACAAAGAAACAAGAAAAATGGTAAGCTTTGGTTATCACAACAGAAGTATGTGGAGAAAGTACTTGAAAAGTTCTGTATGAACAATGTGAAACCTGTTAATGTTTTATCAGCTTCCCATTTTAAGCTTTCTTCGGTTTTGAGTCCTAGAAGTAATGAAGAAAAGTAATATATGTCTCATGTACCATATGCAAATGATGTAGGCAACTTAATGTATGCGATGATATCCACAAGACCTGACATTTCACATGCAATTGGAGTTTTTAGCAGGTTCATGGAAAATCCAGGTGAAGAACATTGGCGAGCAGTGAAATGGGTGCTTCGATATCTAAGAGGCACAAGTGACCATTGCATCATCTTTAGTGGTAATGAAGGATCAATTCGCGGATATGTAGATGCTGATTATGCAGGTGATTTGGACAAAAGAAGATCTACTACAGGTTATGTATTTACTCTTGTAGGTGGAGAAATCAGTTGGATGCCAAAGATTCAAGAAACAGTTGCATTGTCCACTATTGAAGCAGAATATATAGTTCCTTTAGGTGCTAGTAAAGAAGCAATTTGATTAAAGGGTATGCTTGATGAGATTGGAAGGATGTAGGAGAAAGTGAATGTACTTTGTGACAGTTAGAGTGCTATTCACTTGGCTACAAATCTTTCTTATCATAGCAGAACCAAGCACATTGATGTAAGGTATCATTTTCTAAGACATGTGATTGATGGTGAAAAGGTAGCTCTTTAAAAGGTCCATACACAAGAGAATTGTGCAGACATATTCACAAAGCCAGTTACAGTAGAGAAGCTGCAATGGTGTTTGGCTTCTCTTGGCTTGTAGAAAATATGATGAATGGGCATGGGCAACAGATTAGGAAAATTGTTGTCAAGGTGGAGTTTGCTATAAATTCGACAACTAATTATGTAAATTTGGGTAAAATGTAACAAGTTAGTTTTATATCAAATCATCAGTTATGTATTTGAGGAGGCACATATAAAACCAAATGAATGCCTGAACTATTGTATGGAGAATCATTATTGATTGAATAGATATTCCAATCCCTTGCCTTGTGGATGTTTCCTTGACACTCTGTCAGGGTTTTACCACATAAATCCTATGTAATTACTTGTGTGTTTTCATTCAGTCTTCAGTCAATTCTATGTTGTTCATAGTCAATGTATAACTAAAATGTTTTCCTTCTTTACTCATTCATCTATTTAAACAACAGTTATCCCTAAATTCTGAATATGAGATCATTATTTCTTGGTTACAAGTGCCCTAAAATTTACATGTAAACTTGAGTTGATCCATACAAAAGCGTGTAAATATAATTGATAAGAATGATGTGATATCTTACTATGTATTGTTTTATAATATAATGTGACCCAAAATATTGAAAATATTGTAGCAGTGAATTTCTACATCTACATTGACAAATTTATCATTCTGAAAATAGATAATAATAAAAAAAAAATCCGATGGCTAAAATTGGATGAGAGGTTTTCTCAATTGGAAAATTAAGTACACTTTTTAGGCTGCAATTTATAGAAGTGAGTGCTTTTGTTGGCAATTGTTTCACCCTAAATACTTGTAGAAGAATGGTTCTTGATAAGTTGCGTATATAACTTCATTGTAAGTCCTTATAGAAGGTTGTTTATTGTATTCACTCTGTTAATTACCATATATAATATTTCTATCGATTAAGAGGTTGATTTGTCAAAATAGTTAAAGCATGTATGTATAGAGAAATCCAATAATCTGCCTACTTAATTAAACCATATAATATCTTCATTTATTTTGTGGACAACTTAGAATGTCTCACATGAAGTTACCTAGAATGAATAAAGACCTCATGAGATTGTGAAAAATGGTTCTCTCTACAATGTAAAAGTTTCAACATAATAACTTATGGTGATTTCAAATAATGTACCAGAACATATCATATATGATTTGAAATCTCCTTAATGGAAATCAATTAGTGATTCATATGTTGCAAAGTAACTTGCTCAGGGTAGGATCTTTACTTTTTTTTCTAAGATGTTTGTTTTCCAACTTATTAGAGCACAATATCAATAACTTGAATTCTACATTGAGGTATCTATGGAAAACAACAAACAAAAGTAACAAGATTAGTTATATTTTCCATGAAAGTTAGTTCATTTGATATTCAAAGTTGTAATTAGAGTATAAGAGCATGCATCCTATACTTGAAAAATCTGAGTAACTCATTAACTACATGAAAGCTCATCAGGAGTGAACCCTCAAGTTGCAATGTCGCATTCAAAGCCCCAGAAATAGTTCGACCTGCAAGGACATGGTTGTGGGTACTCATAACTTCCTTCGCCATGGCAAGAGAGGAGACCGCCACTGTAGTTTTCATTCTTAGAGAGACACATGAGAAGGTTGTATTTCATTGTGAGGTGGAAGAGATATTTGTAGGGTTTAGTGAGTTATGTAGGTAGTTAGAGGCATAAATGAAGGAGCCAATGGATTGAACGACCTAAGACATTTTAATCATCTAACATTCGATCAAATGGTGCAGATGGGTACACAGTGGTAGTTGGGGGAGTTATTCTCAAAGGGAAATGACTTATGGTGTAATTACAATGTAAATATGGGAGAACATATTTTATTCCAAACAAATCAAACTTGTGCTAAACACTCTTTATTAACAAAATAATAGTATACATACACATACAAAAATATTGTCTCAAGATAGAAAAACTATCTTCATGGCACAATCAACTAGTTCAACAAATCCCTCAACTTCACACCAATCTAGGAACTATCTTATTGGAGAGAATTTCTCACATCCAACTAGTTACAAAAACCTCCTATAAACTAAGAATATAGTTCTTCTCCAAGTGATCACACCTAAGAAAAGTAGGAATTATATACTCCAAGAATCCCCTTTAATGACTACTTGTATTAATATTCTTATTCCATGAGATTTTACCTCTCATATTTTGACTTTGGAGATTGATCTACAACACATGATTCTACACTTTCGTGAGCAAAGTTAAATATCTGTACATAAATTTTACAAAATAAATACTTGCAAAGCTTGAGTACAAATTATAAAATAATATATATGGTAGTTTCTCACCAACAATGACAACATTGTCTTCTTATACAATTATTTTCTAAAAAATGTATTTCTTCCATACATAGCCCAATCCTTCGAAGTACAACAACTAATACTGCAAAAGGTGCTAGATTACCAAAATTCCCATTCATAATTTGAATATTGGTCTTTATGCACCCAATTTCCTAACCTCTTGTGCCAAGTGCCATAGAACTGTCACCAGAGTTTCCATTTTATGATTCTCCTCCTTCATCCAATCACGTTATCATTGACTAAAATTTTGAAATAATGTTAGACATATGACCATTCTTTAGAACAATAAATCCTAATAGACTTGCATCCACAAGGATCATTATTTTTGAAACCCCAAGACCAACTTGTGTGGCCATATTTTGTGGGAACAAGGGTATGTTTTCATAGAATTTTCTTTGTATCTTGCAAAACCTTAAAAATTCTACCAAATTTGGAAAGAAGATATTTGTATAATACCTCACTTATTTTTGGGGAGGGAGAAAATAAGGAAATGGCATGAACTAGGGTAATCTAACAATGGAACCTTCAAACATTCTTGAATTCAGAAAAGCATATCCATCTCTCTCTATATGGTTTCCATTATAGATCTCACACTTCATGAAAAACATTCCCTTCAATGGATTTGATCTTGTGGTTTGACACAAGTAGATGTGTTAATCCATACTTTACCTCTCATGTAGATAACTCTTTCAATCATCCCCATTCTTTAGCCTCTAAAAGTATGAGCAAGCTATAAGAAATGTCATTAAACTAAGTATATTTTTGGTTTGGAAAATGGCTCCCTTCTCTTAACCATGTGGCCTCTCTTCTCTTTTATAGGATCCAAAATTTGTTGCTTAAATAATCGCTCCAATTCATATCCCTCTTGAGCTCTCTTCACTGCTCAAGAACCTTGGGATCCTCTTCATACTCCAACACCCTCTCATTCTCCACTCCCTAAGAATGAAACCCATTGATGAAGAGGATAATCAAATTTGAAGTAAATAATATAGATGTTACAGATGTTTCCATTATTATGATGGAAGAAACAAAGCACAATATTCATTTTTATGTAAGTGATAATACCATAACTCAAGACACGATATGTCTCATACAATTTTGGAAAATGATCTACAAATCACCACACTTCTCTTCAAAATTCTCAAGTGTCCAGAGTATGTAATCCACTAAAATATTGATAGGGTGCTTGGGCACTAGGCCCACATACTAGCCAACCAATGAGTAGATTTGAAATAAAGCAATTATTTTTATTTCCTCATTAAGAAATATAAAAACTGACTAGAAACACAATAGTTTGCTTCCCTTCATGGACAAAACAAGGATGCAAAAAAAACTAGTCTATTTACTCTCCGCATGTTCATGGGCCCATCGTGAGGATCCAGGTCCAATCCTGATACCATGTTAAGATGACCAAGTAAATATCATTGCACACAAATCAATATTGTGATGAATGTTCTCTATTAACCAAATAATAGTTCACATAACTACACAAATATTGTCTCAAGATAGAGAAATTGTTTTGATCCCATAATCAACTAGTTGAGAAAATCTCTCAACCTGACACCATTCTAGAAGGTATCTTATTGGAGAGAAACTCTGTTGGGTCCCTATAATACTAGTGATTACCCCATTACTATTGTAGTTATACCCCTTATTAATATTTTTGTGCCCCTATTGTCCCCATATTTTTATTATTGTGCCCCATAAAATCCCTCTATTGTTATAGTTGTGGCTTTATATTATTATTGTTAGGTCAGCTGGGTTATATTGTGACTCCTTAGACTCCTATATATAGAAAGAAGGTTTTGTCATTTTAATCATCGAAGAAATGTTCATTTATGTAATGTAAAGGAGGTTGCCCCCTCGAAGAGGCCGAATTCTAAGGTATTGATCTATCTTTTCTATCTTTTCTTGAGTTGGTTTCATAACATTTGGTATTAGAGCTTTGGATTCTAGGGTTCCGCTGCTCCAAACAGGTCATCGTGGCATTTTCGCTATAACTTTTTTTTTTCTGCGATGTTTTAGAATTTGAAAAAAAACCCATTTGAGAAGACGTCACGCTAAATCTCGAGTCCGAATTTTAGAGCTTTTTACACTATACTTTCAGAGATATGATCTGAGGAAGTTGGTCTTTTTGTAGACTCCTAAATTACATTCCAAACAGGTGACTTGGGGAAAATCGTCATAACTTTGTCTCTGAGCATTGGATTGAAATTTCATAAGAAGGTATAGAAATAGGACGGACTATAGTTTCTTCTATATATTTTTTAGAGGTAAAGGTCGAAACAGTGACTCGTGGCACATTGTACAAGTTCGCTCTACTAAACTAGTCTATAATCAAGTCACTGTGGGAAATTTCGCTTAACTCTTCCTTGAAGAATCCAATTTGGATCAGACTGGTGGCATTGGAAAGAGAACATAGAGGGCTACCACAGGTCGCAATTTCAGAACTGGATGTTCTGAAAGTATAGAGATACATCAAAGGCAATATCGAGCCCCTACTAAGAAAAAAAAGGTGTGTAGATTCTTTTAAATTTTTTCTTAAGATTGGTTTGAAAATTTATTTTGAAGGAATTCAAAGGGCTAGTAAAGCATTATTATCGGTAACTGATGCCCCGAGGAAAGAAAATGCAAACACCTATTAAGGAACCTGAAAGATCTAGCATGACTCATGAAGAAGAGGAAGAAATGCTACATGATATATCAAAATTACAAGACAAAGTGCAACAAATGTCACTCTCACAAAAGCTAACAGAAGCTAAGATAAATGGCGTGGAATCTAAGATAAAGGACATAGAAGCTAATATGGACAATTTGAAGATAGGTTTGAAGACAAATTTGAAGAGAGACATGGCAGATTTGAAGACTGACATGGCGGATTTGAAGACAGATTTGACAAATTTTCTACAAGAAATACTTACTAATGGTGAAAAGGTAGAAAGGAAACTCATGATGAAAACAAAAGAAATGTTAATCATGATTCCATAGACTCTAATGTTGGATCGAAGACCACCATATTCCAAAAATCGATATGAGGAAGTTTGATGGCAAGGGTCCCGCAACATGGATATTACAGATGGAGCAATTTTTCGATCTCAATAATGTGCAAAACACACAAAAGGTACATATGGCAACTTTATATTTGGAACCAAATCAGTTTTGTATGGTATCAATGGCTTTGCTCTCGTAAACAATTTATCACTTGGGCAATTTTTACGGAAGAATTGATAGCACATTATGAGGATACAAAAAGCAACACTTTTTTTAGCCAATTGATAAGTCTCAAACAAAAGGGTTCAATAATGGAGCACATTGAGGAGTTCCAAAAATTGAACATAAGGGTAAAAGATATTCCAGAGGAGCATATGATTGATGTGTTCATAGGGTCTTTAAAGGATAATATCCAACATGATGTTCGCCTGTGGGAACCTGATTCATTAGAGAAGGCATTCAGGTTAGCAAGAAAAATGGAAAGCAAAATTATGGCAACCAAGAAGCATACCACTCCATCTATAAAGACGGAAGTGGTGTTGCCACTAGTCTTCCACAACCTATAAGGTTGACACCACAACAATTGGAAGAAAAAAGAGCAAAAGGATTTGTTACAGTGTGATAGCAAATACACTAAAGGTCATAAGTGTGCTGAGAAGAAATTATTCTACATAGATTGTGAAGAGGAAGAAGAAAAGGAGCAAGAAAGGTCAAAGAAGAGGATATACTCCAGGAACAAAGCCTAGATAAAGAACAAAAAAATCCGATGATATCTTGTAATGCATTGCAGGAATTACCACTCCTCAAACCATCAAGATAGAAGGACAAATCAAGAAGAAAAAGGTAATAGTGTTGATTGATTCAGGAAGTACCCACAATTTTATTCATTGTAAGGTAGCAAAAGAATTGAATTGCTTCCTATATCCAGCACCAGGGTGTCAAGTGATGATTGCAA
>APFE031365925.1:0-16224 GCA_000404065.3 Pinus taeda
ATGGTAGGTATGTGATACTCTGATAGAGGAAAATATTTTAAAGGAAATGTTGTTATTAGGTCAAGGGGATTCAAAGGTCTTTAAATTTGTCCAGAGGAATTACAAGGAAGGCCAGTGAAGATAATGGAAGCAAAGTTATATAAGAACTCAAAAACTAAGTAAGCTTGTTAAATTTTGAAATGCCTCCCCACACATATATGTAAATCAACTACTAAGATAGCTAAGGTATAATTAATCTGCTCAAGATCATCAATTCTCAAATTTCAAGTGCCCAAAGTTGTTTTATGGATAATGATATTCATGTCATATTTTTGCACATAAATCCATCAATTGTAGAAAGGTCAAAGTTGAAAAAGATGCAAATTTTATATCTAGATACTATCAAAATTATAGGTCTAGAAATCTATTCTCTAGGAGTAGAAATTCCTTTACCCCTGCTAAATTAAATTGGGTATTTCAAAGGAAAAAACTTTGGCCACGAGGAAAGTGAATGAAAAATAACGTTTGTCTACATTTCCTATTTAGAAAAATAAGTATGGTTTCAACTATATACACCATATTGAAAAAATATAGAATGGAGGATAAAACCACAGTATGCGAATTATATTCACATAATATGGCACTTCTTGATTCAACATCATGGGATCCAAATGCCCACATAAGGGGTGTCCAACTTCTGGCCTTTTCATCCTAGCTAAGCCAAGAGGAGATGAGGGTTGAGAAAATGAACAAAAAATTAAGAAATAGGTGACCACACCATTGTGGGTAAAATTAGAGCTAACTAACACCCTAATATTTACTACAATCAACAATATCCTCATGGAGGAATAGAAATTGGGGCTCCAAATTGGGAAATAGAAATAGAAGGAGGTGAAAGTCCACTCTTTGGACATGGCAAGACTACTAGGTGATGAAGCCTTATAGGCATGTGAGTGATGGTAGGCTATAAAATATATCTTGTAGTTGAGGAAATTCCACACACCCACTAACCTATGCAATTCCTTAAATGAGACCCCATTCTACAAAAGGATAACTGAAATAATTTGTATACAATGGATTATACTAAGATTCAACCTACCTTTCCAACTAAGGATGATAGAAGACATTAGTGTGAAAGAATACTCAAGGTAATGAAAGGAAGTACGAAATGCACCTAGGTTTTATTTACTAGAATAAATACTTATGTATGTAACATGGGATTTAAGAAAAACTTCTAAAGAGATAAGGGAACAACAACTCAAGGATCGAGAAGAATCAAAAGGTGAATTTCATACAAATATCAAATATTTAAGTTGGGAGGATGATGGGTACTTGAATTGTGCATCTAAAGGCCCATCTATAACCTATGCAACTACAGAATAAATGTCTTTCTCACATTGATTATTGTGTGTATTTCTATTTTTCATGGCATTCCTTATGTTGATGTGTGTGTCTAATATATTTAAGATTACTAATGAGTTTTATGACCTCTAGTAGGCTTATTATCATAATGCGGCCAAGTTTATGAAGGTCAACAAGCTCCTTTAATATCCTTGCAACATCCTATCATGAAGATAGTGAACCAGCCCCCTTCGTTGATAATATTCACTTACAAGATCACTAAAAAAACAGAGTTATCATTTTTAATGACATGGTGGCTACAAAACTGTCCAGAGAATTACCATGATTATATGGATTTTCTAGTGAAAATAATTCATTCTATTGAGCATGTTTCTCTATCACATTTTCTATAAGGAGCTAAACACAATTGAGTGAAGGACGAATTTTTTTCAAAGGAAGAATCATATTGTTACTCTGCAATTTTATAACTTTTGGAATTTTAATTCAAGTAGTGATAGTGTCTATTAATCAGAAGACAATTATTTTTATAAGTTTTTTTAGTTGATTTCATTATAGGCTTCAAAGCACCTTGGAGAGAGCCCACCCATAGGCACCTTGGAACCCTTCTTGTACTTTTTGTACCTTATTTTCACACGTTTCCTTAAGCTACTATAATTTCATATTTTTGTACAATGATATTGGTATAGATTAATGTTCTTGTAGATGCTTGAACATAACATTTCTTAATTTTTGAGTGATGAAAATATTTTCCATAAGTTAGAATTAGCCTCATGTACTTTATTTCATTTGTCCTTATCAATTACTGCAGTTACATCATTTATAGAGTTGCTTGTGGAGTTATAGCTATTCCTATAGAACTAAACAATCTCATATCAATCAAACATGAGAGATATACTATTTCATTATTCGTTATGATTCCATGTAGGTTATTTACAAAGCACCTCAATTAGTCAATTTAGCATGGTTAAGTGAACATTGAGGAATTGAAAAAGAATTTGTCATAGCTACATAATTGCTCACAGTATCAAGTATCATAGTTTTTGTCTTTTCTTAATGGATTTCTTTACTTTTATGCAACAATAGCATAACCTTGTATTTATTGCAATATAGTATAGTTCCTTGAGTTTCATTAGTGTAGCTTGAATCTTTTAATATTTTCCTTCCATCATTTACAATTTTGCAACTTTGTTTCATTTGATTCCTGCAACTCTAGTTCTCAAAATTTCAATTCCTCCACTTAGATTTATGAACCTTAACATCTTGTAGGCTAGACTGATTAATATGACTAGTAGTTAGAATTACCATTTTGTCACTTCATTAAGAAAGTAACGTTTCTCATTGATTGGTGTGCATTAAAATAAAGGAAAAAATATAAATTATATAGATAGTGTGTGATCCCTCTCAAGCTTGCACGAACATGAGGTTGACATATTGTAGTTGATATGTTGAGGGCTACAACATTGTTGCTAAAATATTCAGGGCCATCAAGAACTTTTGTGTATGATCTAAGGACATTATTTTCCTTCCACACCCAAACATAACATCATAAGACCTAACCTTAATATCCAATTTGCTATAGAGAAATAAAATTCCACTTGAAGAATAAATACCCCTTTAAAGGGATTGTATAGTGATTTAGGAACTTGTTGATGGCCCATGAGACATAGAATATTCCTTTGGAGCTCATTCCCTTTTTTTCCTCCCCTTGTAATTTCAAAGTCCCTAAAACCAATCCTCCTCCTAAGAAAACTCATATTATCATGAGGTCAAATATGAATATTAGAAAATTAATGGTTTAGAGTATCAATCTTAATATAAACATTCATTTTCAATTGCATATTATCATTAGAGGTCAAATATTAATGTTAGAAAATTGATGGTTTGGAGTATCAATCTTGACCTAAATAATAATTTTCAGTTACTATGGAAATTTTTTTATGCAAAAACATAAACTTATTAGAAAATAAAGATGTGAAGGGTTTAAATACTTTTGCATTGACTTATAAAACTTAAAAATGGATAAATTAATATAGAGTTATCAAAAAGTTGCTAAAACAATTTTTTATGTGAAAATTGATGTATCCATGTTTCAGAGTAAGTGTTCTCTCTTGCCACTTATGCATGCCTAAAGCATACATGTGTTATTTCCACAATTTTACTTTTTGCAACTTTGGTTTCACCCTATAGAGAATTTTGGAGAGAAACAAAAAAATTTTAAATGAATTATTGAAAGTGTAATTTGAAATTGATAAAAGCATTATTATTATACCAAATAATTTACATATGCAAATTCACAGGTTTAAGATAATTTATACTAAATATTAAGGAAAAAATTTTACCAAAAAATAATTTATCAAAATTTAAATATAAAATATTGAATATTAGTCAAGTCATAAAAATTAAATGGCTGGTAAATATTGATATGCATCAATCCATAATAAACATCAAAACACATCCTTTATGATGCATCTTACTTTGCTAAAATTAAAACATATATCACTTAAACATATATATACATTTAAGAAAAAAAACATGGAACAAGATTCTTAACCATGGAACTTTACCCCACCATCATGGATTTGTTGCAATTGCATGGGTTATCAATATCACATGCCCAATAAAAGCATGGCTCACATCATATGACAGTAGTTCCTAGGAATTTTTTTTAATTAATCGATTTAATTAAAAGAATAAAAAGGGAATAACTACTTTCAAGATAAATATGAACATTGTTTTCAATGTACTATTATTAATATTCTAGAATATTCCATGGATAATAAATCACTACCATCTATCTAATAATTATAGATAATTAAATTAAACTTCTAGAAGCCTTATTGCAATCTTAAGAAGATATGCAACTGATATTTTATAATTAATATAAAATTTAAATTTGGAACTATTAAATTCTTCACTTTCACTTTTCACACAACTTTTTGTTATTAATATTTTAGATTTAACAATTTTATTATTATTATTTTCTTTTGACTAGGATGAGAATATGTATTTGTATTAGAATGTGCACCAGGTTCAAAACATTTTCACTAGGAGATACATGGTTATGCATTCAATGTTGATTACTTATCCATATTATCTATTAAATCCATAGCATTTTAAATGAAAACTTCATGTTGTATCGAGAATAAAGAGGGGATTGTAGGTATATGCCTTACAAAACTTGTCTAGCGTAGGGAAAAAATATAATTCATTGATCACTTTAAATACTTAATTTTTCATGTAGATGAGCCTACTCACTATTGATTTGGTTCATTCAGGTAAGGACTGTAATCATAAAGAGCATAATCCTCCAAGCTATTAACTTATGTCTTGAGATCCTTTTTTGTTTATTTGATGTCCCCATTTTTCCACCATAATCTGTCCAACATTTCATTGTCTTTAGCTAAGCATGCATTGATCATTTGTTTCGCTCTGATGTGATGGTCAAGAGATAGATTCTCGTTGCACTTTATGTTCAAAGTAGGAAAATCAAGTTGAAGAAAATCCATTCTCTTAGTCATCTAGTTTATCATCTTCATTAACTTAGCATTCAATGTTCCCTTGTTACTAAAACAATTTCACTCCTTATTTCCACTCTAGCCTTCAGTTGTGCCTCTGCATACATGCGATAAGTATCCAAGTTAATTTTTTTGCCTAGGTTTGTGATCGATATCGACCACCACATCCCCTAATTATGTTCCCATAATTCTTCAAAAATTGCACTCTGAGTGGGACATAATTAAAAACTCTAGCCAAGCCTAAATATTAGCCATTTCCAACCAACATAATGCTTTCATCATTCGTCTTTGCAAAGTGATTTTTAGCTTCCCTCAATACTAATTCTTCCACACCTCTACATCCAAGCTTACAAAGTGTAAAAGTACTTCGTCTCTTTCTTTATTGAAAGGGTATCTTCCATATCCTATGCCCAAGAACATATAACTCAAAAAAATAGGGATACCCTTATTCTTCTTTCCTAAATGAATTTTAATTTGTAGAGGAAAAGGTAATAGGAAAATTTTGTCATTCTAGGAGACGTTATTTTGAGAGAGTGTTTATTCCTTCCCACCTTACTCGGTTTTTGTATCTAGCCAAAAAGTGAAATTTTGCATGTCCCATAACTTAATAATGCATCACATTACAACATTATGCTACAACAGGTGCTCTTTTTTATTGAAGCTCGAACCAAATGGCCAACAAATTGGTTTGCTTACAAAAACTCCTTATTCAAAGGAAAATTGTTTGTTACAATAGATCCTTACAGCTTACCTCTTACCGCCCCTTAATTCATTGACCTAATGTGAAAAGAGAGGTGGTGTCCTCCTACCATTAATCCCACACTTGTGTGTTACACCATTCCCATCTCCCTTCATAGTGAGACCATCACCTGGCCAGACCCAAAGCCATACGACATGGGTCTAATCTATAATGTATGCAGCACTAAGTGTAAACTCTCTTTATACCATAGTTTCTAAGGTGCTTCATGAGCTCGAATGGGATGATTTGGTGTCATATTCTTTGTTAATTGATTATCCTCCTAAGGGAATTCCATGTGGCCATTAGGTCCTCCAATTTTTTTTTAATAGATGCCTTCCTATTGTTATGACTAATAAAATTTGTATCTTTTTTAAAATACATAGTGTTGAGTCTTATGGGATTTGTGAGAACTTTAGTTGTTCATTTATTTTCATGTCATTGAGTTCTAGATTGCACCCTTCATTCTCCTTATTATTCTTTCGAAGCACATGGAAATATGATATTGAGGTTATCCCTTCAAATGCTTTTTGAATTTGTTTCATGAGATTGTCCAATGCCTTATCATTTGGAGAAGATCCTCCCACCAAGTGTTGAATGAGAAGGAGAGAGAAGATCCATGAGAAGGAGAGAGTTCAAAAAACTTGAGATAGGTGACACGATATTCTTTGGAAACTTGAATCCCATTAAGGACATAAGCTTCAACTGGGTTATTGACATACATCCAAGGCTCCATGAATATGCCAGTATTGCTTCTTTGTGGTCATATAATTGGTTATTTGACATACATGCAAAGCGGCTCCATGAATACGTCACTCTTGCTTCTTTGGGGTCATATAATGGGTTATTTGAAATACATCTAAGGTGGCTCCATGAATACGCCGTATTACTTCTTTGGGGTCATATAATAATGACAATCGAATTTTACATTGAATTGATGTATGAGACCTCCTTGTTTATGGGACAATGGACATTGACCGCTAAAGTTTACAAAGACGAATGTACTCTACCCTACGCTAGCTTTCAACTTGTAACATCTTAGGAGACAACACATGCTCTTAACTGTTATGCCTACTAAATCATTAAACCAATTTCCATTACTCTTGTCAATATTTTTTTTTATTTACTATTATTTTTCTTCACAATTTCCCTCTCATCTCATATTATATAAAATGCAAAAATAAATATTATCTATTAATCACTCCCTATTAAAATTTAAGTTTTCATTTAATCACATAATTAAAAACCGTGTTAAATATGAATACTTCCATTATAGTTATTTAGAAAAACATGTCAAATGAATACAAGCTTGGCTATTATGCTACACTATTAAAAAGAAAAAATTTAAAAGACATGTCGAGTTAATACAAGCTTCACTATTATGCTACAGTATTAAAAAGAAAAATAATAGATTAAATATTATATTTTATGACAACAAAAATAATCATAAATGAATGTACAAAATTTCGACTATTTTGTGAAGATGAAGTGTACGAGGAGTATAGGAGTATATAATGGGTAAAATGGATCATCACATATAAACCATAAACAATATATTCCTGTAGACCCCTCTCTCTATTTATTCCTGTACACCCCTCTCTCTATTTGCAAAGTGCCCGCGCAAAGTGTAAGTGCGAGTTCCAAGCCTTCATCAAGTCGAGATGAAAATTTTGAGGTCATTAAAACTGAAAATTTCCTTCACTCCCAAAAGACAAAGCGGAGATCCACAACTGTGCTCAACATGGTGGTCTGAAGGTGGCAAGCATGAGCTGAACCCTGCGCCAAATGGGATTGCCTGGAAATCGCTCGCCCATAACGCCGACATCGCCGCCCACAAACCTGCCATCGAAGTGGAAGGTTGCCCACAACAGGCCATCCAGTCGGAGCCGTTTTGTGAAACTGTGTTTAACCACACAGATCCAACCCTTTGACAGGAGAATCAGACTCGGCGCTTGGCCGTGGCTCACGCTCCGGCTCGCAAGGCTGATTACCCGTATTCAAATTTATATATTGTGGTATGTGCGCCCCTCTTCGACCAAAGATTAAAGCAAATTATATCTAAATTAATGTGCTCGCCTATCACGGTAACGATAACGATATCTGGCGGTGATAATTCGTGTATTCCATTATAATTCGCCTATTCAATGATATGTCGCATATCAATGTTTGATAATTCGCGTATTAGTTGATATGCTTGATAATTCGCGTATTAGTTGTGATACCTTGCGTAGCCGTTGTAGTGGGTCCAATTATCCGAAAGATTAGCGCACAATCGGCAGAATTTTCTCGCATATCCATCTGAAAGCACTCGAATAAATGGTACAAATCTTACCTATCAGCGTAATGACCCGCCTGTGGTGATAACCAGCGTATCGAACATATATCGTATATCCAAAGCTGCTACCTCGCATACCCATCAAAAACTCGCGTATCCACAGATAACCGCATATTCACTCATGATAATTCGCATATACTGGGTGGCTAAGACGCATAGTCAGCACCGGTAATCGCCTCTGGAACCCCATATCCGATGTAAACCCGCGTATCTGCATATAATCGCGTATCATAGCAATTAACCGGAATATCGGAGCAGTTAAATCTAGGGATGCATTCATGGCTGTCTAGTGTTGTTTAAATTTATGTATCACAGCATGTGTTCAATCAGATTAAAGCTGGCGTAAACTTCTGCCGATGTAAGAGGACATAACAGCTAGATGACTCGGTGGGTTTATGCAAATCGTGAATAATGAGCGAGGCCATCCGGAAGGTGGTTGTGAATAAGATGGTTGGGCAATTTCCTGTAACAGAAGAGAGAATAAGGGTGAGAGAATAAGGGTGTAACAGGAGAGAATAAGGGTAGGAGAGAATAAGGGTGGGATTGTTGTAAATCCATTTTAAATACTAAAATTCGAGAAATAGAGAGAAAAATAACTAGAGAAGCCGGAAAGCAAATAACAGCGAAATGCGAAATGGGTAGACGCTACTATGCACATCGTGAAACGGATTCATAATTGTGCTGACCTAATTCCTGCAGTACTATTTTGCGATCTTGATATCATTAAGACTGAATGTTTCCAGCGTCGAAGATTGTTCTCTCCCTGTGATGAACAAAGGTAAGTCGTCTAAAGCCAGAAACCCTCCTCTACGGCTCCGGAACAAGACCATTCATTTCACGGAAACGCCGCTTCTTTACTTGCAGTTTCAGAAACTACAGAGTAATTAAAAACCCTTGAATATCTCCATTAGCTGCGACTCCCTATTAAAAGCTTAAAAACAAGCAAGAAATATCCCGTCCGTGCAACGCTCACATGATTTCAATTGGAGAAAATGCACCCTTCCATCGTATACCTGGATCTCTTAAATGCACCAAAATGATCTCCGACACAAGGTATTCCTTTAACCAGAAAAGAAAGCATCCGAGCTCTTGAATTCCCCAGATCACTCCGCTAAATCATAGAAACTTGTTTTCATACTTGTTTTTTTTTCTACCAGGTATGTTATTTAAAGGAAGTGAAGACTGAGGTGCACTTTATCTTTGGATGCTATATCTATTACTAGATTAGAGGTACCAGATTAGAGGAAGGTTTCATTGCTTGTTCAAAGATTTTAGAACCCTAGCCAAATTTTTCAAGTACCTGGACCAGAGATGGGCAGCAGTTTCATCTCAGATTCTTCCTAGGAGACAGACTAGGTCCTCTAGCATTAGGCAGCTTGTGAACCCCCCACTATATGATTTAGTGGACAACCTTCACTTGCCATCCACTCTTCATGGCCAACAGACTTTGTTGAGTTTATTGAATGTTATTCATTCAGCCTCAGATGTTAGGATCTGATCCTCAGACCTATTAGCTCTTGGATCTTCTTTGCTAGGCCCAGATGTTGATTTACTTCATGCATTATATCTTTGATTTACTTTATGCATTGTATCTTTTATAGGAGACCATTTGGTTCTCCTGTTTTGTATATACATCAGTGTACCCAACAATTATTTTGACCTACTATATAGTTATTAGTTAGACATAAATATAATTATCTCATCTTATCTAATCTAAAATTGGTGATCAATTTGTGCTAGTACTGTGTTAACTAATGTATATCCTATTTGTTTTAATAAATTTTTATTTTCTTCTGAAACAGGCCTTCGATTCCCGTTATCCTTGAAATTCCACAACCTGCATGTTGAGTTGAGGTCAACAATAAAATTTTTATTTTCTTCTGAAACAGGCCTTCGATTCCCGTTATACTTGAAATTCCACAACCTGCATGTTGAGTTGAGGTCAACAAAAATTATGCTCTTCGAGAGGTCTCGTCTTAACCAAAGTAAAACAAAGATTATTTTTCAAAAATTTGCAGGGCCTATAGCTCAGTGGTAGATCATTTCACTGCAGATCAAGAGGTCAGTGGTTCGAACGGAGTTGGTCGCTCTTCCATTGTGGCTTTGGCTATCTTAATAGAAGTTTATGTGAGTAAAATTATTT
This sequence comes from Pinus taeda, assembly GCA_000404065.3. Lineage (NCBI taxonomy): Eukaryota > Viridiplantae > Streptophyta > Pinopsida > Pinales > Pinaceae > Pinus > Pinus taeda. Next base: position 10,071 of record APFE031365925.1, read on the forward strand.
AGAAATCTATTTACCTAATCCATTAAATAAATATTTTAATTGAGTATTTATTTAAAACCAAATCATCTTCTCTACAAATAATAGTTGATTTAAAAGAAATAGAAAATTAAACATTGATATGATAAATCTATAAACAAACTTCAGAATAAATATTATAATATTTATTTTATATATTTATAATTTATTAAGATAAAAATCCATATATGTTATTTTTATATATTTATAATTTATTACGATAAAAATCCATATATGTTATGGGCACACCTTCTTAAGATATTAACTTCATGAACAAACATAGTAATGAATAGAACAATATTTGGATACTTTTAGAAATAAAGAGTGTAATCCATTCGAGTTATTGGTTGTGATTGTGACAAGTTCAAGAGTGGAGTGGTTTTGATTGTGAGTGGTTATGATTGTCACAAGTTCAGGAGTGGAGTGGTTGTGATTGTGATAGGTTTAAGAGCAAAGTGGTTGTGATTGTGACAAGTTCAAGAGCGGAATGGTTGTGATTATGGGTGTGTGGTTGTTATTGTGATTATGACAAGTTCAGGAGTGGAGTGGTTGTAATTGTGAGTGTGTCAGTGTGACTGTGAGAAGTGGTGATTGTGACTAGTTCAAGAGTGGAGTGGTTGTGATTGTGACAAGTTCAAGAGCAGAGTGATTGTGGTTGTGATCTGTCCACTTTCAAGAAAAACGAGTACTCTGTGCACCGGTACACACTCAAGAAAAACGAGTACTCTGTGCCCCATTATTGCAATATTCGGTGTCCTATCACAATTATGTACTCAAGTTCGATTCGCATTATTGCAACTAAATTGCTGTATGTACTCAGGTTCGATTCTCGTTATTGCAATTAATTAAATAGCTGTTTAGCAACACATAATAAGATGTTAATTTAAACCGCCAAATTAAAAAGAAAAATTAATTAGAACCTGCAGGATAAAGATGTCAGGGAGGGCATTATTCAAACCTCCCCCGGCAGAGAACACATGATTTCCCTGTGATCATGGATTATTTTCATAAAACAAGAGTTGATGGTAATATAATATCAATAGCATAAATTTTTTTTTCCTTTTTCTCGTTGGAAAATTATCGTCTTTCTTATTATAATAATTTTCTCATTAAGTTAGACAATATTATTTTCCTCAAACCACTTAAAGATAATTCTAAATGAACAAAGGGAAACTCACATTGACTCACATTTAAATTACTAAATAACTTTTAATTTTTAATTATTAAATGATACATTTTTTAAAGTAACTATTAATTTTAAACACTAATTAAAAATTATTTTTATATATTTATATATATATATATATAAAGGGAATGTCACTTATATAACTCACTCTTTAAATTAATAAAAAAAAATTATAACATCTATTTCTTAAGTCAAAAATTTTGCTATTGGTCAAGTTAGGCGTAGGAGGTTCTGCTCAAACTATTTAACATGCAAAGCTGGATTTGTTTCTTCAACTTGTAGTGACCATGAACCACACTAGTTGGCTGGAAAGGCATCAACAAATGATAGATCTTGTGATTTACGACCAAAAATCTCTCGTAACTCAAATATAATTATTAAATAATGAATTAAAGTAAACTTATTAAACAATGAATTGAATTATAACAAAATATATTAGAAGACCTAGATTACTCTCTCCAATAACTAATAAATATTATAATTTTTTACATAAATATTATATTATCTTAATAGAAGTTTATGTGAGTAGAATTATTTAGAAATCTATTTACCTAATCCATCACATAAATATTTTAATTGCGTATTTATTTAGAACCAAATCATCTTCTCTACAAATAATTAAACCAATGTAATTAGTTAGTTGATTTAAAAGAAATAGAAAATTAAACATTGATATGATAAATCTATAAACAAACTTCAGAATAAATATTATAATATTTATTTTATATATTTATAATTTATTACGATAAAAATCCATATATGTTATGGGCACACCTTCTTAAGATATTAACTTCATGAACAAACATAGTAATGAATAGAACAATATTTGGATACTTTTAGAAATAAAGAGTGTAATCCATTCGAGTTATTGGCCGCAGTGGTTGTGATTGTGACAAGTTCAAGAGTGGAGTGGTTCTGATTGTGAGTGGTTATGATTGTGACAAGTTCAGGAGTGGAGTGGTTGTGATTGTGACATGTTTAGGAGCAGAGTGGTTGTGATTGTGACAAGTTCAAGAGCGGAATGGTTGTGATTATGGGTGTGTGGTTGTTATTGTGATTATGACAAGTTCAGGAGTGGAGTGGTTGTGATTGTGAGTGTGTAAGTGTGATTGTGAGAAGTCGTGATTGTGACGAGTTCAAGAGTGGAGTGGTTGTGATTGTGACAAGTTCAGGAGCAGAGTGGTTGTGATTGCGACAAATTCAGGAGCAGAGTGGTTGTGATTGTGAGTGTTTGTGATGTTTAGGAGTGGAGTGGTTGTGATTGTCAGTGTGACAAGTTCAAGAGCGGACTGGTTGTGATTGTGAGTGGTTGTGATTGTGACAAGTTCAAGAGTGGAGTGGTTGTGATTATGACAAGTTCAGGACTAGAGTGGTTGTGATTGTGAGTGTGACAAGTTGACAAGTGGAGTGGTTGTGATTGTGGTTGTGATTGTGAATGTGACAAGTTCAGGAGCGGAGTGGTTGTGATTGCGAGTGGTTCTGATTATGAGTGTGACAAGTTTAGGAGCACGGAGCAGAGTTGTCATGCCCCCAAGCCTACGGTAGTCTTCCAACCATGCTAGGTGAGGTGCGGCACTACCAACCATTTTATTTTCACCAATGCTTATGATTGTAGACTACGCCTTAACAATTCATACTTATTTTTATTTTCGTTACCAAGTATTATTAATGTGCCTTTATACCAATGAACACCTATACACATTCATTATCAACAGCATTATATCAGAGAAATGCACAATAATATAAAGGGAGGGGCGACTCCCTGCAAGATGAGTCTGCCCGATATCAATATATTATACAATATTTCACTTTTACAAAGTATAGGCTAAGTCATTGGGAAACCCCAAATTTATACTTAGCCAAATTTACAACTTCGGCAAACTCGGTTGCCCAGCTCGTCGGCACCTCCGTCACTCGCCGTAGGACTCACCAACCCGTCGTTCACCTTGTCGTACGTCTTCACCGGTTCACACTTTATTTGCTCCATAGACGCCCAAACCGTGTATACCTGCCCACACGCAGTCCCACTTGCCAACCCTTGGCAACCACCCAAATCGTGTGAAACAGCATGTAGTACCGCCTCCCCAACTCTACGACCTCTTGTTCCAACCTTCGTCTCCATTGTTCTGTCATGCACGGCGCGCCCTCACTCGGCCGCCCGTCCGCATGCCCTCACCATGTCGACCATATCTTCGTTCGTTGGACGCCCTACTTAGGCCGACCGTCATGCACGCCTGCATGGACGCCCTCATCCGGCCGCCCGTCGTGCACGTCTACACGGACGCCCTCACTGATCACTCGCACACCCTCCCGGGTCACCCATCGTGCAGCCCTGCATGAACGCCCTCACCCAGCTTGCCCATCGTGCAGCTCTACACGGGCGCCCACTCGAGTCACCCGTCATGCAGCCCTGCACAACGAATCCTCCAACTCGCACTTCTGCCCCTGCCTTCGTACTGCGTCCAAGTACTGCGTCTAGAGAAGATGATCAATGAATGATCGATGGTAGAAATGCCTCAACCGAACTTCCATATATACCAAATGTAGGGCGTGGTCCTCCCTCGCCCACCCGACTTGCCCAAAGCCCCTACACCATCGCAAAGTCATGTCGGCTTCCTCATAAACATAGGTCCGCCTCCATACAAGTTAAGACATGCTCTCATGCATATAAATAACTAGCCCACCTTCCATTATGCGCCTAACACATCGCACAACCAGGTCGTGAGCTCGTCCATCCAACTGAACTGCAGCTCGTTCAGCCTACCCGTGTCCGTTCAGGCCTACCCGTGTGCACACAATGTCTGCCAACGTGCCCAAGAACTGCAGGTGGTTACATCCTCCTCCACCTGAAACCATTGTCGTCCTCGACAACATACCATCCTGGCAACCATTTGTTACCAAGATCACCATCCCAAGGTATACACCCCATCGGTATGTCATATATCAGAAATCATCTCAATCCATCACCATCGACCACCCTGTCACAATCTCCACATGCTTCTCTCCATCATAGAAGGTTGGTCCCTCCATCTCAAGCTACATGCTTCCTGCAACATCGTGTCGACCTCATCGTGTGTCATCCCATGTGAACTGCTGCCATGATACTCCAACAAATGCTAACACATCTCTGCACACTACTAGTCCCCATGTTTGAACTAGTCAGATGGCTAGTCCAATAGTCATGCTCAAACCATGAGAGTGACCATCCTCATGCCACCATCAGTTGTTTCTCAAAATATCCCGTCACACCATCAAATCGATCAAGAATCCATCTCCATATAAGTGTAAGCCATGCTCAGGTCCATGAAGTAGTCCTCATCTCATCGGCAACATGTTGTCCATGATGTTTGGTGTCAATGTGCTGCATGAAATTAGCCACATCTATCCCAACATCATCCATATGTGTGCCTCCTCAATATGAAGAGACCATATCATCAAAATCCAACTCTCGGTGTGCCACATCCAGGTCCATGAAGCAACCTCCATCATATCTGCAATGTGTCATCCCTCAAGTCTGCCATAGAAACAAGTACACACTTGTCTCATCTATCCATGTGTTGCCCCTGATCGTAGATTAATCAGCTCCCATGTGTCAAAAGTGGTTGATTCTCGGCTCAAGCGATGCCCAAGTGTTGCCACCAAGGCATCATCATTTTTGTAACTCCATCACTCCAAAGTGTCTCATATCGATCCTCCACATCAAGTCACTCTTTAAAGACATTCCCATACATGTAATTGAAAGTATGCACCCCATCCTGCATCAAAGTCTTTGACCTCAGCTCCTCAATGCATCAGATCCTCCAAGTCCACCATATATGAAGCCCCCAAAAGTCACAACAATATCATGTCATCATGAGCTCCATGAGTCATCTCCAACCAACATCTCAGAAAGCATACATGTCTCACCCCGAAGGTCTTTGCAAGATGCCTCAACTCTCCATGTAGTAGAAATGCTCCATAGTCTACTCACAACTCCATCCACGTCCATGGCCTTGTTGTACAAGAGTGCACAACCTCTCCATCAGCTCGTATATAAAACATCTCCATGTCAGACTAACAAATATACCTACACAACATCCCTGCTTTGGCACTCCTCATTGGATGCCCATAAGTGACACCCCTACAAGTGCTCCCACATAATGTCCCTGCATAAGATTGGCATGATCCATGTCTCCAACCTGATGTCCATGACTAAGCTGCCATGTAGTCCAACCAAGTAGACCCATCACAACAATCAATCATCCTCCTCCAAGTCTCCAATCCTCGGTCTAGTGTACTCGGCCACCCAACCATATCATCATCACATGAGTCTCTCCACCATAGCTCCCCCCACTAAAGGTTCCACCAAGACTTGCTCTTGGTCTCAGCCATGAGAAGTCCACCCAAGCAACTCAATTGTGTGCACTCCAATCTATCCATGTGTCATGTCAGGCACTTAGCCATGTGGCTAAAGCATGACCCATTCCTCTGCAATGATAATCATGTTCCACCCTTGTCATGGGCCTTTGTACCTTCTACCATAAGGTCACAAACAACCCCAACAAGTCCTGCAACAATCAACAATCCTTGCTTCTCCATACAAGGTCTCATCATAGTCATCCATGGTAATATGCTCCCTAGTATTGGCAAACTGCTTTTGCCTTTCCCTGCATACGGTCCATCTACCAAATGCTCAAGTGAAACACAAGTATCAATAGTACTTACTTCATCATCATCATGAGGTTCCTCCACGGGAGTGTCCACATCCATCCATGACTGCAAACTGCACGATCTTGGTTCAACTTGATCAATCTCAAGTTCATCCTCCATCATGGTCATGTCTGCAACATCTTCAACTATCACAGCTCCCTCTTGATTATCAGTACAATCTGAAGCTTCATCTTTCTCCATTGTCCATCCAAGTTGAAGAAGTTTGTCTTCAACATTTTTTTTCCAAGGCTGCAAGCTTCTCTC
>APFE031365931.1:0-31136 GCA_000404065.3 Pinus taeda
ACCGTCAGATCACTACATATCGTGACCGTCAGATTGTAAGTTACAAAATGTACAACGGTAAAGAAACACACTTTACCTAACTCTATACTAGACCAAGTTGAACTTAACTATTTCCTATGTGTTGGAATATCCTAACATAAATTACATAGTAAGTAGCTTCCCTTGAGGCTGTTGAACCCACTGTATGTCTCTTGCTCAAGGGTTGTTGAACCCATTGGGAAATTTGCAAATTGATGAACCTACTGGCCAGGAGTTAGAGACAACCGAGTACTTGAGGAGTTGTTGAACCACCAGGTGTGGCCTTGGTTTGGGAACATTGATGCTTCCTATCTTTATGGAAGTACATGGGTGGGCGATCTCCACACTCCCATGGTAGCTTGTTTGCTGTTGAACTTTCATCTAAACTGAAAAGAACTCCTCTCTCATTATTGAACTCAAGTGGGTGAAGGCGGTGTGGCCTTGGTATACCCTGTTATAGTCAAAACTCTTGAATTGTTGCTCTAAAAGCATTCCACCTCAAGCTCCGAAATCTAGCTTGGGGGTGACAAATGCAATAAAGTCTTGGTTACATCTTGTTTAAGGTTGGGTGGAGAGTAAGAGTCCCAATCTGAGTTGTTAGACCCTTTACTACAAGATAAGTATTTCTTATGTCTCGTATGCTAGTGAATGTTAATAGATGTTTATTGCGCCCTTTAAGTGCTATTTGAATATATGAAATGTTTGTTTCTTGAAAGAATGGGAATGCTACCTCCCTGTGTAATATTTGAGGAACGAGTTAAGTTATTATGTTTGCTCAATGCCTATAGGATGCTGAGGAGTGTTGATTTTCTGTGTGATATATTTTTTGGGTAGCTGATGAGGAATGGTTAATTCCTATGCATTTGATATGCCAATGCTTGTTTGTGATTCTTGTACAGATCATTATATGCTAGCACAGGGTTGGTAATTTGTTGGAATAACATTCAAGGATGTGATTCTGGCCCAAAAATGCGTTATTGACGTCTTGAACATCTTCTTAGAAATGGGATTATTCTTGTAATCATCGCGGCTCTGTAAATTGGTTCAAATGGTCTGGGAATAGAGAGATAAATTGTCTTTGTCACATTACATTAAAATTTTACTGAAATCATTTAGCTGTTAAGTCTTAACTTCTGATTTATAGGCACAAGAGAGGTATTATGATACACACACACACACACACACACACACACACACACACACATATGTGTGTGTGTTTGTGTATATATATAATACCTCTCTTGTGCCTATAAATATAAACGATTTCAGTAAAATTTTATTGTAATGTGACAGAGACAGTTTATCTCTCTATTCCCAGACCATTTGAACCAATTTACAGACCCGCGATGATTATATATATATATATATATATATATTTATATTTTATATATAACTTCACATGGCCAAGGTTTGGCTAAGCTTAGGAGAGATAGCTCCAAGGAGTTATGCCAAATATATCTACATATGTTCATATATGTATGTGTGACTAGAGCCTTAGTACTTTGGAGGAAAACACATGAACGCATGTGAACCATCTAAACTATGTGATTAGGTGCCTTGACCAAGGGAGCGAGTGGAGGAAATTTGGGATTGTCGATGGTCGTAGTGCATTTTCACTGTTGGATGACCTTGGAGGTTCTGCCCCAGGGATTTCAAAAGGAGTTTCATAGATAACTCCTAGGATTAAATCCTCGGGATGACATGGCAAGGTGGCCCATATACAGTGGACTGTGCGAAGGAGATATGAACCATTGATTTGGGTAAGGCATTACCACCATTGGATCATCTCAGAGGCTTTGCATTCTGATGTTTGGATTTGGTGATGTCACCCCATATCTTCAGACAATGAAGGTTTCAAATGAAGGGCACAATAGATTCTCGAGATTTAATCTCCGAGATGAGGTGGCAGGGAGAGGGGCCTGCACCATGTACTATGCCCATGATATATGTGTATTGTGTAATGGGACATGCTAAGAGAGGCTTAACAAGTATGAGTAGGTCAACTGCTACCATGTGGCCATAAATTGGATGACGACATGCGAGCAATGTGGGGAACATGCGAGCACCACATGGTAGGTAGATGACATGGTGCTAGCTGATTGGCCAAGACTGTAATCAGCCATAACTTTTGATCCAAGAGTCAAATTGGGACAAATTCTATATGGTTGGAAAGGTCTTGATGAGATAGAGACAATAGTGTTATCGACTTTAAGTTTGAAGGAAGTCGGAAAAAAGATCAAAAATTTTGGACCCCATTTCCATAACTAGACCTTAGAGATTGGGTCAACATAATAACTACCTCCTTCTAACCTTAGTTAGGGCCGGGGATAGTAGGAGGTATGTTACAAGTTGAATAATCAAATTGGGGTCCTGAATGAGATTGGGTTTATTCAACCTCGACATCTACCCCTATAGATTACAAAACTTCAAACCTATTACTGGAGAGAGAATGTTGGTGAGTCTTAGACCTACTAGAATGAGCCTCTTAGACATCTGATTCTTGTGTTTCCTTGAAACTTGGTTGAATTCTCCTTTCTCATCATTATTTTGAGAAGATGGTGATGGGAAAGAAGGAAGCTGAGATGCTAGAACATTTAGACAACTTTTCACAAAGTGCCCTTATTCTTGGCATGTATTACATTTAAAAGGAACCTGCACATAATCCAGGGTTTGGAGATGTGTCCAACCTTCCAATTCAAGTTGAAGTTCCATTGAGAATCCTTTTGAAAAATCTATTTCAACACATTTTGACACATGAGAAATTATTCTCCTTAGACTATGGACTAGTAATATAGTGTTTGGATTTGTCTCCAATGGCTTTAAAAATACCATCACTAAAGCAAAGAAGGAGAAGATACAACGAGCTGTTTCAAATAAGTGTAGAAGAAATTTCCATGTTGGGATTAAAATCCAGAGCCCAGTGGGTGAGAAACATTCCACTAATGCCCATGAAATAAGACCTAGATCTAAAGGTCAAATCCCTATCCTTCTTGCTTTCAAAAATAAAAGTATAATAACTATTATCATAATATCGAGTATTGGTAAGCTCGTGATCTACTAAGTTGTTAAAAAACCATTATAAAACGAGCTACAACTAGGCCAAAGACTAGTAAACTTACAAATCAATCCTTTTTCCTAAACGATGTGAACATTCTTCTTCACAAAACAAAAAAACCCAAATCAAGAGAAAGAATTGTATCCGCATTTTTCACAAATCCACTTGGGTCCATGAACATCCATAATGGATTTGAAAATACTGCCCATTATAAGAAAATAACTTTTCAAAGTTCATATCAATACTTCTTATTTCTTTTCTATGTGGTTCACGGTCACCTAAGATCGATGACTCACTACATCCACGAAATATTATTCCAGGCAGATCCGCCTGAAGGAATCACTTCTTGCAAACTAAACATAGAGCTTGGCCCCAAAGGTATCAAGAGAATTGAACTTGTGACCTCCCAATAACAGAGATGCTTAACAGCAGGAACCCAACCAATTAAACTAATTCTGAAGGGTTTATCTCATATCATTATTTATTATAAAAAAAAAAATAATTATAATTTTTTGCTATTAAATTTGTATCGTAATTTTTAATTACACCGAAGGTGTTCCATTTGCCAGATTGGATTGGGAAAACACTGTTCAACCCAACCAATCCCAGCCTCCAATTTTCGTCATTCCAACCAATCCCAACTTCCAATTTTCTTCATGCTCCTGCGCACTAAAATCTGACACTTGCTTCTTCTTCTTTTCTTCTTTTGGAGAAGTTCATCGGGTCAAGTTATCATATGAAGTATGCTTTTATTTTTCAGAGCTGCGTTGGCGAAACTTCTTCTTCTTCTTCTAGAGAAGTTCGTCGGGTCAAGTTATCATATGAAGTATGCTTTTATTCGTCAGAGCTGCGTTGGCGAAACTACTTCTTCTTCTTCTTCTTCTTTGGCAAATCATCTTCATCTTCTTCTTCTTCTGGAGAAGTTCGTTGGGTCAAGTTATCATATGAAGTATGCTTTTATTCATCAGAACTGCGTTGGCGAAACTCCTCCTCTTCCTCCTCCTCCTCCTCCCCCCCTGAGATCAATGCGTTTCTATCGTGCCGATAAGCCACAACTGTTATTCATTAATCAATGTACCAAGGAAATGTAGTTGAGTTATCGCAATGTTCTGGCACTTTGCCATGTCTCAAACCAAGTTCTGACACTATGCCATGTCTACAACGCTCCGCTCTGCTCAGTAGCCTCAAAATCCTCCTCCTCCTCCTCCTCCTCTCGAGATCAATGCGTTTCTATCGTGCCGATGAGCCACAACTGTTATTCATTAATCAATGTACCAAGGAAATGTAGTTGAGTTATCGCAATGTTCTAGCACTCTGCCAAGTCTCAAACCAAGTTATGACACTATGCCATGTCTACAATGCTCCGCTCCGCTCAGTAGCCTCAAAACCACTCTTAAAAAAACAGTTCCTGGGATCCAAACTTCGTCAATTCAAGTATGCAAGCCCATGCAACAATGCAAGAAGAGGTTTGATAATAAAAACCAAAGAGCAGCCTTTACCATAAAAAAAATCAGAAATGTACTAAAAAGAACTTGTCCAAGGATTGAAACACAAGCAAATTATTGTGCTACCACTTGGGAGAATTGAAGAGATAAAAGAGCAGTTGAGTGACACAAAGCAACCAACTGGTGACAAGTTATTACAAGAGAATAAATGATTGAAGGTAGAAAAGCGTGTGTAATCAACATTATTATTTACTGCCAATCGTCCACGTTATCATCTAGAAATAATCTTCCTCTCATCAATTTTCCTTCACCATTATGAAAAATTGTGTTGATAGGAAAACTTATAAAATATTAATATTATTAAAAAAAAATAAAAATTTAATATTAAATAATAAAAATGATGCCAGATTTAATAAAAAAGCTATAAAATATTAATATTAAATAATAAAAAAAAATAAAAAAATTGTTATTTGAATATATAATAAATAATTTAATAAGTAAAATAAATTTAATATTTTTTACAATTAACTGAAAATATTATTATTATTATTTTTTATAATAAATACTTTAATCACAATTATTTATATATTAAATATATATATTTTTAATAAAAATAAAAATTTTTAATGTTTAAACATACTTTATTTTATATCGATGATAGTTGTTGCAATAAAAAATAATATAAAAATAAAAATTTCTCAATGTAATTATGAAATAAGAATGGTTAAAATAAGAATTTTTTTCATTAGGTGATATAATTAGTACATTGGAAAAGGTGGAGATGTCTTTTGAGTATTACCTAGTTTGGTTTTGAGTCTTGATTCAATTGATTTGGTTTTGTGTCTTGCTTGTTTAGACAAGCTATTAAACCAATAATTTCCTCAATATTCAAAGAATAAAGTAAGGAATTTAGCTTTTCTCATCATTTGCTATTTACCAATGTAGTGTAGTTTACTCCATGGCATAATCAAATGTTGAACAACAAGATTCCATCAACAAAGAATTTAGCTTTTTTCATCATTTGCTATTTACCAATGTAGTGTAGTTTACTCCATGGCATAATCAAATGTTGAACAAAAAGATTCCATCAACAAATAAGCAACCATTAAAATATTAAATTGCTCTTTGTATTAAAATTTTCTCAAATTTTTTCAAAATAATCTTTTATCTAATGATTTTCCCAAATCCTTTATTCTTTATTATATCTTTATACTTTTAAAAACCATTTATAATTTAATACCTTTATTACATTTTAATAATTTCCACCATAACAATTTTTCTAATATTCAAATTTAAAATTACAAAACCCCAAAATAATAAACTATGAAAAATATTAGAAATTGGAAATTACTGTATCATTGCCAATAATACATTTATTACGTCATAATTATGTTAAAGTATTCTGAAAATAACACGTATAAGAACGAGGTCTCTGCCACACATGGCTTTACCCTTAAGCGTTTGACTCTAGATACCTTAAGTTTAGTTTCCATGTGACCAAGGGAGCCTATATCGAGCTTTTTATCTCCAACGCTGAGGGGAGATTCTGTAAATTCAGTGTGTAGAATCCCAGCTTGATGGCCGATGGCAAGAAAAAAATGGAAGAGAGAGGAGGCGGGGGGCTGGTGCAGCTTCCTGTGTGCATCCTACAGAGCATATTGAGCAAGCTCGATGTACCCTCCATATGCTCAGCTGCCCGATCTTGCAAACTCTTGAGTCTGTGTGCATCCCACACTCTTTCAATCGTGGACTCTTTTCATCTGCTGGTTAGCGTTTTTGACTGTTGATTTTTTAATAACATTTCGTGTTTCTTCTGCAATTCAACGAGAATAGAATTACCCCTGCAATATATTTATAGAATAGATGCTTCAGAATGATTATCTGAGATGTTTATAAGAGCAATATGATTGTGGCTTCTGTCAGTATCAACAGATCTATTGAAAAGAAGATCTATCTAAATTTTCATGTTTATAATTATAAGAACATATGCAGGCGGGGAAGTTTTGCAGTGTCCGATGATTGAGCCATACTAAAATAGATTGTTGAAAATTGGGTAGGCTAGCAATCAAACCCAGCATCTTTCCATAGGAAGCAGTCTGCTTTACCACTTAGTTACATATTCCTTAGCATCCTCGCTGGCTTGATACCAAGTGTGGCTACACCTGCCACGGGCTAGTGGGCTGCTCTGCCAACTATGCCCCTTTCTTGATGGGCAGCCTTGCTGGTTGGGTAGCAAGGGGTGGAAGTTATTTCGAGCACCTTTTTCCAAGCCACACTGTGGCTCAGGCCTCCTAGACACCACCAACTAATTTTGCCATGATACCATGTTGAAAACTTAATGAACTAGGTACCGAAACCCAGGGTCCATGATAGGCATCCTTGCCAGTTCCAAGATTGCAAATCCTGACACAACTTACAGTTTGTACTAAAATAAGCATAAGCATAATCAAATCCCTTAGAGTGGTTGACTCGGGCACTGCAGAAGACTGCCATATTTAACCCAAATTATTTGGGTGTAGGCTGAGCAGAATAGAGAGAGAACTTTGTAGTTATGTCTTGAGCTGTCTTGTAGTCATGTAGAATCTATTTAACCCACCGAGCATGCGGCACCTCTGATCTGTCTTGAGCTGTCTTGGGTAAAACAATCTATCTGAAATTTATCTTCTCTGGTTTTGATTTTGTTCTGGCTAAGCTTAGGGCTGAGAGACAACACCATGATTATTAGGCATCTGTGTTTTCATTTTGGCTCGGGATGTCTGCCTCAACTGTTATCTAATTTTTGATCATCAGAGTCTAGCTCTTTATGATTTTGCACATAGTGGTCATGATAGCCCTGGGCACTCTCTAAATTACCCTCCCCAAAAGACAAAGCCACTTGGAAGGGGTGAAGTGAACAGTGAAATCCCATTTGTCTGTCTCTGCATTCTTTAAAGTGAAAGCAGGCCTTACTGTACCAGTAAAGGCTCATTGCACTAAAATAATTTTGGGTTTTTAGTTGTTATTTTTTGGGAATGAAACAAGACTTGGGACTAAAAATGGTGTCATAACAATGGTGGGAAAGAGAGAGAAAGACTATCTCTAGTGCTGGAGGTTATAACAATATTTCTACTGTCTACTATGAAGACACAATATTAGTACGCTTGTAGGTCTCATGGGAAGCAATGTCGATGAGAGGAACATTACATTACCTCAAGATTTGGTGATCTAAGAAAATATAGAAAGCTGAATAATTTAGTGGCTTTAAGATGTCAATTGGCTGTAAAATGACATTATATTTATATTGGATGGTGTTTTTCTTTTCCAGTTTACTAGAATGGTGTATTTTTTGCAGGATCTTCCACCAACATCTGAAATGTTGCATCATTTACTTCCTCCCAATCTGGCACTTAAAAGTCTGAAAGTAGACTGTGCCCAACTTGGTGATTCATCCATTGGACATCTTGCCAACCCTCAACTGGAGGAGCTTTGTCTTCGGTGCTGTGACAATTTTACTGCTGAACTTTTATTTGAAATTGGAAGAAATTGCAAAAACCTACGGTGGGTGCACGAATATTGATTCACATCAGTCACGGTTGAGATACTTCACTCTGCTTTGTTACAAAGCTTTTTCGATCATTTGGAGGTTTCCTTTTGGGCACTTATTTGAACATAATGGTGCTCTTTAAGTATCATTTATACAAGCTTAGAATGGCATTTCATTTCCTAGCTGATGCATGTTTTGCAGTTTGACTTTATGACAAGAAAATTGTACACCTTGGGAATTGAACTTAGATCAAGCCTAAGATGGCAACTACCTTTAACTGTCCAGTTTAGTTCCTTTAAGCAGTTTCTGTCTTCACTATTATTATTATATTTAAAATTTTACATTCATGTCACTATTGTGTTTCTTGTTTTTGCTTTCACATGGTTGCTTTATGGTTCTTATTAGTACTTTTGCTTGGTGATCAAATTTTATCATCCAATTGGTCGTCTAAATTTTTCTTTGACTTAGTCACTAATATATTTTCGCTTTTCCTTCTACACATTCATTGTAAATTTACCTGGAAAAGATGACGTTGAGCAATATTTCCAGATCATGTTGAGAATATGGAATTGATAATTTGGAAGGTTATCTTGATGTGTTTTATATTGTTTAATAATGAAATATCTGATGCATTTTAAAAGACAAAGAAAACACTAGTCAACATTGGTCATTAGTATGTTATGTGGATGGTCTTTCTCATGTGCAAGATTTTACTCTTAATTAATTGCGTCTTCATAGACGTTTTGGGTTATAATCGTTTCTCTTTCCCACTTTTATGCCCATTTTAATCTGTTATAAAATTTTGCCTTTAGGGTGTTTGGTATATACTTTTTCCTTTTTTGCCTTTTCTTTATTGGCGTTAGATAGTTAGCTTTCTTGTTTATCTTAATTTTTAGTATTTACATATCTTGGAATTCTGATGACCATCAAATTATCAATCAGATCATTGTCCCTGGAGTTGGGTTGGCTCGATGAACGAGAGGACAGACCTAGGACTTTCATCCATAATGCTGGCCTTGAACAGTTGCTCAGAGGCTGCTCTCAGTTAGAAGTAAGCTTCAGTTAACCCTGTTAATTTCTAGATTTATTTCAATTTTGTCGTCCATTGTTTTGAAGTTTTTGTGCTGATAGTCTGAAGAAGCAACGTGATTGTAGTTTGAACTGTAATTTACAAGAACTCTGGGTCATATGCCAGTGCTCAAAAGATACATGTGAAAAAGAGTGAACCTGGACATCATGGACTGGGGCACATTACTCCCTTTGTGGGAATCAGAGGAACAACCGTTACAATGTGAACCTAGCTTTTGCACACTGTCATGAAAAATGATGAACTTTTGTGCGTTCTATTTTGTACGAAAACAATGCTGCCCACTTTTTCCTGATTCAAGTCCATTATTTCTCTAAGAAATCACAAGTTAAAGTATGGGGTCTTTCTTGTAAAACTAGTTCATACTATAATGGGTGTTTTGTATTTTGGATTTTAATGACAGACTGATAGTTTTTTGCTTTCAGAAGTAATTGTTTTTTGTTTAGGAACAGGAACAACCGTTACAATGTGAACCTAGCTTTTGCATACTGTCATGAAAAATGATGAACTTTTGTGCGTTCTATTTTGTACGAAAACAATGCTGCCCACTTTTTCCTGATTCAAGTCCATTATTTCTCTAAGAAATCACAAAGTTAAAGTATGGGGTCTTTCTTGTAAAACTAGTTCATACTATCATGGGTGTTTTGTATTTTGGATTTTAATGACAGACTGATAGTTTTTTGCTTTCAGAAGTAATTGTTTTTTGTGTAGGAACTATCTTTTATATAAACACTTCGGGTAATTATAGTTTGCAATGTCAGATTCAAGTCCTAATCTCGGTTTCTAGTACTGGGAAAATCATGATTATTTTGTATAGTTTCTGTAATGCAGAGAAAGCAAGATAATGGTATTCATATTTTGAATCCAAGTAATGATTACATGAAAGCACTACTTGTTCTCGTGATTGATTTCGCTATATGGCTTTTGCAGTCTCTTTGCTTGACGTTTGATGGATCTTCATTTGATAATAGCAAGTTTGCTGCGATTTGGAGGTTGGCTGCACCAACCCTAAAAGTTCTGGAACTTGGCTACATACTAGCAGCAGATGCAAAAGAAATATTTAATTCCAAGATTTTAAGCTCGGGGGGCAACATATTTGGTCACTCTACCCTTCAAATGCAAGAGCCTAAGACCACTGCTTTTCCAAACTTACAAAAGTTGTGTCTGGTTTTAGACTGGATCTCAGATTCGGTGGTAGGTGTTATTTCCAAAAATCTACCCTCCCTTATCCACCTTGACCTTCGAGATGAACCTATTGAAGAACCTCGTGCAGCTATGGACTTGACAAACTGGGGTATTCAACAAATCAGTAGTTGTGCAAAATTGCGGCATCTTTCATTGGTTCGTAGTCAAGAGGATTTTGCTATATCTTTTAGAAGTGTTAATGATCTTGGGATTCTTCTAATGGCTGAAAACTGCTCAAATCTGGAAAGTGTTAGACTTGGTGGTTTCTGCCGTATCACAGATGCAGGTTTTCGGGCTATTCTGCACCAATGTTCTAATTTACAAAAGCTTGAGTTATTGCGCACAACTCAGCTAACGGATCTAGTATTTCATGATATTTCTGCAACTTCTCTCTCTCTAACTGATGTAAGCTTGATTTCTTGCACTTTGATTACTGACTTTTCCATTATACATTTGGCATACTGTAAGGACATACAAGTACTAGATTTGAAGGGTTGCAGGCGTGTTGGAGATGATGGATTGAAGGTCGTGTCATCACTTGGAAAATTAAAAACATTGCACTTGAATAGTTCAGATATCAGTGATGTTGGCTTATCCTATTTAGGAAGTGGCAATGCACCATTGGTATCACTTTCCTTAAGAAGCTGTCAAAGGTTGACTGACAAGGGCATATCTGCTTTAGTTGCAGGTTCCCTTGTTCAAACATTGCAAAATCTTGACTTGTCAAATATTCCAAACTTAACTGACAATGCAATTCTAGTTTTAGTCAAAAGTGGAATGCAGATTGTGGAACTTCGACTCCGGGAATGCCCTCTTATTGGTGATACATCTGTCATTGCTTTGGCATCAATGCATTTCCAGGGTCGAGGATATGGAAGCACACTAAGATTATTGGATATATATAATAGTGGTGGTATTACAAAACTTGCAATTTCATGGTTTAAAAAGCCTTATTTTTCAAGGTTGCGATGGCTAGGCATAGGATCGAATGTGAATGGATATATGGATGTGCTTGGAAGAAACCGGCCATTATTGCGAATATTATGGCAAGGAAATGAGTTGGATAGGGGTCGGCAGGACTTCTCAGATGAATTTTACAAGGTTGAGTTTGAGGAAGAAGATGAGCTTGAACAGTGGTTGCAAAATTTAGGCAATGAGGGTGAAGTTGAAGATGAAATTGGACAATGGATACAGGAAGGTGAGTAAGTATATCTGCTTTTTCTAACAGTTATTTCTGCTTGTAACAGAAATATCAATTTTATTGCACATTTATGATCTTACAAGACATTTGATCTCCAATAGCATTCAATTGTATGACAATTGTAACTATAAGTCACAATTAGTATATCTTCTAGTGGTCATTAGATTGAATATCATGTTTTGATTTTGCAACGTTGCAGATTTCAGTTCATCATTATTCCTTTATCAGCAGGAAACAGTCCTCAGATCTTTCAATATTTTTGTGTTCCACTTTTTTGTGCAGTGTGATGGAAAATAGTCGCAGAAAATATTTCCAAATAAAGTTTCTATTAAACTAATGCTTTCAAAAGAATTAACTTATTTACACAAATTTACAGCATTCTCCCAAAATTTCTACAAATCCAGTTTTGACTTAACTTTGTTTTTGTTGTTTTTATTTGTATATGACCATCACTTATTCTTTATTTTTTGCAAATATTGTACTTTTGCCAGAGCTTTGGGTATTTTGCAAAAACTTGTAGAATTCTCCATTGCTGTTTTTGGTGTTTGATTTAACTCTATTGGAGTTGAAATGCTCCCATCTTTTGTACATTTATATTACTTACGTTATTGCATGTTTGATGAAATTTTCAACTTGCTCTACTCATTGTATTTTTAAGTAGAATCTTGTTTAATTTGATCATATTCATTGATCATTTCATAAATCAGTTTTATTCAAAATAGTTCAAACCCATAAGTCAACTAGCCACACCAAGAATTCTATAAACTTCATATTTATTGAAAATGATGCCTTTGTTTTTCTATAATAGTGAAACACATGTTGAAATTTAAATACCTTCTCTTTGTTATTTTAAGGGAAGGGATCTCATGTATTGAGCTGATGCCAGTGAAGCTTGTAGTTATCTCCTACATGTGATCAATTGCTATGGGATCACAATGCACAGTGTAAAATTAAAACTAAACCCCTTTTTTCAGAAACGAATATGCAATGTCAAATAATGAGGAGGTTGATTGTTTTCCAAGTTGTTTATAGATATTCACAGTGTAAGAAATGCTGAATGAATCATCAAAGGTCTTGTTGTTTCTGAGATAGGATGAGCTAGTTGCATTTTGGGAATATGTGAAACACTTGTGTGTCAAGTCTCTTCGATTATAGACATAGTTATATGTTGTAACTGTATTTAACTAGGGAAGAGGGACATTAGTTGGGGCTTGTTTCTTTCTAATTTTTGTTGCACTGTTTGGGGGTAATAATAGGAATCTGTTTGTAAGGTCTGTCTTCCAATTTGGCCAAAATAATAAAGAGCAAACTGTTATAGACTAAGCTAGTGTGGGTAGCAGTAGGCGTATCTAGCAGTTAATTTACACTTGGGTGCCCCTTAAGTCCACACCATTGGCAAGGAATTATAACCATCCTAAACCTCTTAAAAGAAATCCATTCTTACGGTCAGTGGCAAGTGCTACTATAATCATTACTAATACATAACCTGTAATATTTTGGTAGTGATTTCACACTCTTCTTCATAGTTTCACAGGTATATGATTACTATCCTTACTACCTTAGTGCTTTTGAACCTTTCCTTGTGCAAATAATGAACATGACCAATAAGAAACCCTTTAGAAAATGGTTCGAAAACAGGTGATTGTAGCAAAGATCATTGAAGATTAAAAGGTTGATGCTTCTCCTTGGACTGGCCACCAAAAGTCTCAAATGGTTTGCTCTACATTTGCCATGGTTTTCTTCACATGTTTAAGTATTCTTGCTTGCATGTGGCCTTCCTTCAACGTGTTATAGATTTGACAAAAACCATAAGTATGTGGGGCCTTTTATATGCTCTAAATGACAGTTGTTTTCTCTGGAGAGAGCCAATCACTTCCTTATATTCTGTTCTCACATGGCACATGAAGTTGTCATCATGTGAAGCTGCCTTCTTTTGTCTTTATTTGGTTTTGGACTATTTTTTTGTTTGTTTATCAAGGTTGTCTTAATTAGGTCTCCTTTTCAAGTCTATGCGGACTGTTTTTCCTGAAGTTCAGACTACCTTCCAAAACCTTGAGTGCCATGCATATCATCAGGGGATCTAAAGAATATTTCTTTCTTAGATTCGAGGCTATCAAATATTGATTATTGTGTATTATGTGATTGATAATATTGAATTACATGTCATTAATAATCAATTTTACTGGTACCTGTAATTCAAGATCTATATTTCAAAAGGAACAATCACCTAGTACATAATAACCTAAAGTTAAGAGCCTTGAATCTGAGAGAATCCTTCTTTACACCCTCTTATAATATGCATAGCACTCAAGGATTTTGGAAGATAGAGTCTGAACTTCAGCAAAAAGAGTCCACATAAACTTGAAAAGGAGGCGTAGTTAGTCATAGATTATGTTGATACAATCCCATTTGATTCATATAAAGGCATGCTAGGGTTTTACATCTTTCTTTTTGGGTTCTTCTTGGATTTTGACTTAAAACTTATAAAAATAAGACATTTGTAGATAGTCTGTGACACAAATGAGGAAAACCATCAGTGTTTTCTATTGCTACAGTTGATCATCATCCTATACCCAGAGCTTGCATATTACTTATTTGGCAATTAAAGCACTTATTACAGTAAAGTAGCTCTCTTAGTAATGTGGTTTATCATTATGGTTATTTGTGTTCAAGAGATTCTGTTTCTATTTATCGGAGATCTATTTAACGTTTTAGTATAAGTGCTTCTTTGTGAAGCGTTGAACTACCTTCTTGGATGTTGTTTCCATGATTGTTTGGACCATCAGTTTTCTATTAGAATCTTTGTTGTTTGAAATTATTTCATTAACTTGCTATTAATTGCTAGCGTGGTTTACTTCCAACAATTTTGTTGTATTCACAATAATAGCACATTGTTTCGAATAAAACCTGAATTTGATCCTTTATTGTACTAGTCCGAATGATATGTCCAAATTATATGGGCTTCATAAATAGTAGAAAGAAAAAGGACTTATAGAGATTGTTAGAAAATGTAATACCTTTATTTGCTAATAATAGTAGGGTTATCATAAGATTTGTCTATTTCCGAGGTGAGCTATTTTTGCCCAAAGGTGCATCGTTATTGTCAACATTCAAATCATATGTCACTAGGATGTGGATACGGTTCCCAAATATTTTTGAAAAGCCATGGTTCAGATATGGCGGGGAAGTAAGAAGTACAAAAAACATTATATATCTGTGTGTGTGTGTGTGTGTGTGTGTATGTATGTATATTTTTATTATTCAGTATTTTTATCCTCGGTATATTTCCAGACTGATTGCAGATTCTCCATAGTTTTTTTTTTTTGGGATTCCTACAAGATGCCACAATCCAGCAGAATTTTGATAATCTTTAACATGCTCAATGATAAGGCATAGGGCAAGGCCCCTTTTCCAGCAGCAGTGAGAACGCTTTGATAGTTGGTTACCATACAAAGTGTGCTGCTTCTACCTTTTAGGATCAGGACTGCATAATCTCTTTTCTGTATGTAGCTTGGTGGGTTAGCTGAGTGCTGTAAATTACAAGGAGGTCATGGTGTCCAGTCCTCAGCTTGGCTGCCTCTGAATATTGTGAGTCTTACATAATGTACCTGTTGGGTTAGGTTGCTAAAACTGCAACTGGCTGGTTTACCCTGAGTGCCATCCTCGAAGTGAAGGGAAGTGCTTGGTGGGTTTCCTGGGATGTGTATTTCATCGCAAAAGGCTTAAATGGCCACAATATAAACAGGGTATAAGATTTCAGAAATTCTTTGTAAACTTTGTAATATTTCTTAGGACCTATTCATGAGTCAGTTGAAATTGGTTGAAGTTTGAAGCATTTCAGTCTGTAGATGGTGGATCTTGGAGCTTCTGTCTTCAGATTTGTAAGCACTTCAGTCTGGACTTTGTAGATGATGGATCTTGATCCAAGGGTTTCAGTGTTCTGAACTTGCATTTGTTTTGTAGATGATGGTTGAATCAATCTGCAGTCCCAATCTTTTGTATCCTGCAATAGGGGAATTCCCGAGTCAGTCTTCTTATGAAGTATGACTGGGGTTTAGGCGGTTAGGGTTTTAGACCTTTGGGGCTTCTTTGTACTAAAATATAGCTCAGGGTATTTTGGTCAGAATAGCCCCAGATATTTTGGGATCCATTTCAGAAAGTCAGGATTCGTTTCATGGGGGCAGGATCTGCTTCCTTCTTCAGAGTCTGCCTTCATGGAGGATCCTGGATGGATCTCATGGGCAATCTGCGGTTTGTACAAATAGGGATGATGGATCCAGTGACTGGGTCCAAATCTGAAACAAATATTGTCCTATAAATCCATCATACTCCATTATCAAATCAAGCGAATTTGTGTGAAATTCTTTTTCTCATGTTCTGTCTTGTATCTTGTATGTGTGTGCTATGAGGGAAATGGGCAGTGGAGATGGTGGGGTGTTGCTGACCAGTCATGGAGAGCATTGAAAGCAGAAAAAGAACAAATGAAAAGGTTTTGAGTTACCTACCAAATTGGTTGGTGCAATCATAGTTCATATTCTACGTATTTGAAGGTCTTGGATTGATGCTCCATAAGAGCTCTAGTCCATTTAGGTCATGGATAGAGCCAATCTGAATGTCCTGGGAATGATGTTCCATGGGCGTGTTGCCTCAAAATCTAGCAGGCCTTGTGAGAGGCCTCACAAGGCAAAGGCCAGACCTTGTTGCAACATTGAGGGAGATTGCCGTTGTCACGTCAACAATCTTCCTTTTGCTTCTTAGTGATCACCTAAAAGGTATTGTAGATTATATGGCCCAAGGTGATGTAAATATGGGCTAGATGAAGACACTCTTTAATGGACGAAGACACAATTCTTTTTGTAAAGGAAGAATGTATCATATACCAAGCCTAGAAAGAGGCACATGTGACCTAGGATTTCAAGATGTATATCAACAAAGGAATTACTAGGCATACATGCACGAAAGAAAGAGTTTACAAATGATACAATCAATAAAGAAGAAGGCAAACCCTCAAATTAAGCCCTAGCTAGGGTTAGGTTTTTTCTAGGGCACAAATTGCTTAGGGAAGATGATGTCAGCCCTTCTAGGGAAAATTTATCCATGCAAAAGGCTAGATTTTCACTGAGATGGCATAACAAGCCAACCCAATTGCTTAACATAACAAAAATAAGCCACAAAATCCCACATGTGCAGGTTGAAACTCTCCTCTAGCATGATATCATGCCCTTTATGGGCAATAAATGCTCTAAAAATGCATGGAGTGGGCAAGATGGGTGTCCAATCATCATAATGAACTCAATGCTTAAGAGGAAGCCATCTAATCATGCCTCAAAATGCCTCCATGTGTCCAAACATTTCTCTAGGTGCCCTGTGTCATCTCCAAAGTGGCTAGAAGGATGATGTGACACACTTTCTTTCAAGCATTGGGGCTCGTACAAGTATAAACCCTCCATTGTCATCTTAGGGATGACCATCATCATCAGGGCTTCGGATCAAGTCTTTCTCATCAAATAGTGTCAAGGTCAGCCTGGGGGCGTGTTGTGTTTGTTGGGTTCATCACTAAGAATATTCAACACTAAGAAAAGTGAGCTCAATGTTTTAGCATTTGGGGTTGCTCTGAGGTTTGAATCAATTGTTGGGATCATCAAAGTGCCCAACACTTTGCTATAAAAGGGAAACGCTGCATCTGTAACATCATCACTATTCTCTAAAGTGCAGTATGACCTAGGCATCATGTTGAGTGAAGGCATGGAATGTGTGCCCTCAAGGCCTCCACTGCTTTGTGACAGACTACTTGGTAAAACCATCTCAAACTCAAGTAAAAGTTACTGTTGACACCTAATCATCAGGATTGGGTGAATAAATATAATTGATGTAAATAAATAATAGGAAATATGAACGATCATCGGGAGATGAAGTGAACAGTCTCCCTCATGTATATAATAAAGATCAACCTGAAGGAATAACATGAATTGAATTCGTGGAGTTATTACCTGGACTGACATGGTATCAGAGCCAAGTTCCTAAAATTAGTTGTAACTCCTTGTATCAATTTTTATGCCATATTTTCTCCTGGGCTCTCTGCCATAATAATTTTCTGCGTCCTCTTCTCTGACCATTTTTTATTCATATTCACCTATAATACGCTGCATTGCTCTACTATATCTTCCTTGCATAATACCTTATGAAATATCCCAACATCTGGTAATACCTTATGGACGTTGCCAGAGGCGTTGGAGGCAGACAGAAGAATCCTTCAGAAATCGATGGAACAATTTTCCTAATCTCTGTCTCGCTGTGAGTTAAAAAAAAAAAAACTCCGAAACCATCTCTGTATTGGAGCCCTTATGCTCTTAAATAAACAAGATTTCTTTGGTATTTTTTTTTGGCTTCCATTACTTGGCCTTGAAGAGACCAATCAAAGTGTTTCCCATATCCCTCAAGAATGTGCGCCTGAGTGTGCTGTTGAGAGTGCCGCTGTGAGTGTGCTGTTGAAGTGTGAGGGAGTGCTGCGGGAGTGGAAACGTGGTGGCGTTGCTCCGATATGACTCACCACCATACCTCGGTATTGGAACGCTGCTGCATGAAGGACCACCATACCTCGGTATTGGAACGCTGTTGCGTGAAGGACCACCGTACCTCGGTATTGGAACGCTGCTGTGTGAAGGACCACCATACCTCGGCTTGGTATCAGAGCGCTGTCCAGTTGAATTCACTGTACAGTTTTGTGTATTTATGCTGACATATATTTAGGCTGCCATATATATATACACAATTACTCACCATATATTTATGCTGCCCCACTCATATATATTCTATACTTTAACGCTGTCCAATTGAATGCGTATTGACATTTGAATTCGCTGTCCCTTCATATCAGAATTATATTTTTTCTCATTAGGAGTAAAAAAAAAAAATTGTAGCAGAAGTTTTTGTTATAGTATGCATTCAATCACATCCATTGTGGGAATAGTTCTCACTGGCAAGGAGAACTATCTTGAGTGGTCCCGGATGATAAAACATACCCTCATTTTCAATGAGTTGTGGAAAGGAGTGTGCATTGGAGACGGAGACAAAGAGCCAGAACAACCTAACTCAGACACAGAGCTCGCCATTTGGGAAAAGAAGAACAACAAAGCTTATGCATTAATCGCAGCATTTGTAAATGAAGAGGTGAGTCGCCATATTTTACCATTTTCAACTACTTTCGAAGCCTTACAAAAGCTGAAAGAACTCTATGACTCACATTTTGCACTTGAAGTTGTTCAACTCATGATTAAACTCTTCACTTTTGAATTGCAAAATAATGATCCTCTTGCTCTTGCATCCGAAGTAAAGTCTATAATGCATGATATCAAAGTCACTAACGTCGAATTGGGTATTCCTCTTATCGCTTTTCTCAAGGCACTTTATCCTACTTACTTTAATTATCTTGAGTCATTGCAAGCAAATGGAAATCTCAAAGATATTACCTTTGACACTCTTGTGAAAAAAATTGCGGAAAGAGAGAGCTTTTGGAAAGAGGACAGCCCTTGAATCTTCTGAAGAGGTTGTGTGCCTTGCTCATGAAGAAAAGAATCCTGCTCAAGATTCTTCTAGAGGAAGAGTTTGTCGAAGAGGAAGAGGAAGATACTTCAGAGGCGGGGGCAGACAATCTCAAGGAGAAAAGGCAGATTTGCACTGCATACTCTGCAAAAGAAATGGATCACATGATGCCTTTACATGCAAAATACCTTGGGACAAAATTGAGCAGCAAAGAAATCAACCCAAAGGTAAAACTAATGACACAGAAAAAGGTAAAACACCTGAATCTGCTCATTATGTGGTGGCACAATGTAATATTGGAGTAAATGAAGATTTATTTAATGCTTCACTTGCTTCTTGGAAAAATGATTGGTTGCTTGATTCAGGAGCAACTTGCCACAGATCATAGAAAAGATTTTTTTTTTTGAATTTACTGACAATGGTTTATGAGCAGTATACTTTGCAGACCAATCAAAAATCAAAGCCTTAGGGCTTGGCACAATTAGGTTAAAATTGCCTGGTCTTCCAAAACTTCCTTCTGCATCATGTTCTATATCTCCCACAGCTGAAGAGAAACTTGTTGTCCTTGGTCCACATCTGCCAGCAAGGTCACTCCATTCATATGTTTGATGGCAAGCTTGAGGTGAGAAAAGCATTTGACCATTCACTTGTCATGAGGGGAATAGAAGAGGAAAGACTTCTCACGCTGCAAGGTACTTCTGCGCGTGCACAACATTTATCATACAATTCTCATTATGAAGAAGGTACACTTCCATCAAGTTTATTATGGCATGCTAGATTTGGACATTTGAACTATGACAGCCTCCGCTTGTTGAAGAAAAATGGTGTTGCTGGTTTGCTTACAATTCTTAGGAAATTTAAGCAATGTGATGCTTGCATTCTAGGAAAGCATAGCAAACAATCTTTTCATGATTCACATTCAAGAGCACATAGAAAACTTGAACTGATTCATTCAGATTTATGTGGTCCAATGCCTGTTCCTTCTGCAAATGGAAATAAATATATGATGACATTTATTGATGACTACATTAGAATGTGTTGGGTTTATTTATTGAAGAACAAATCTGATGCTTTTCAAACATTTAAGAACTTTCATAAATAAATTGAAAATGATGCACAATCTCATATTGGGTCTATTCGCACTGATAATGGAAAAGAATACACATCAAGTGAATTTGAAAACTATTTTCGCCAACATAGGATCAAACATCAAACAATTGTACCTTATAATCCCCAACAGAATGGTGTAGCTGAAAGAATGAATAGGACAATCTTAAATATGGTATGCTCCATGCCCTACTTCAAAAATGTAAAAATAATGTTTTGGTCTGATGCTATTCTATGTGCTGCATATATAAAGAATAGATGTCCATTTAATGCTATCAGAAACAAGACTCTCTATGAAATGTGGTATGGGCACATTCCTTCGGTAAAGCATCTCAGGGTGTTTGGTTCCACCTGTTATGCCTTGATACCAAAGGTACATAGAAATAAACTTGGTGCAAGAAGTCGTAAGTGTATCTTCCTGGGGTATTCAAACACCTCCAAAACATACCATCTCTATACTGAAGTCAGTAAAAAGTTTGTTGTATCTAGAGATGTAATTTTTCTTGAATAATCCAAAATTGACAATGTTGTTGAGCGACAACTTGATCACTTGGATAGATTCGCAAATGCCAAATCATTTCAAGAATTTGATAATCAGATTCCACATCTTGAAAGGGGGATTCCTATACTAGATCAACATGTGGAATCTTCTTCTGAAGAACTTTCTCCCCCGCATGAAACTCCAACAGTAGATGATGCTTTAAGTGATGTGATTGATAGAATTGGGAGACTCAATCTTGATTCAATCCCAACTCAATCAACGGAGCAGCGTGGACCATCTGAGAAAGGTCCTCCAAAGTGGCTGACAAAGACACTTGGAAGTGTTCATCCTGATGAGGTTGGAAAGACAGGAACTAGAAATTCAAACTGACAAAATGGAGGTGATGTAGATGACTCTAATTCACCTGTTGATATGGATGTTTCTTATGATTGTGAATTGAACTTGTCTACAGATTTTGAACCAACTTCCTTCAAAGACGCTGCTTTTCATGATGAATGGAAAGAAGCGATGCAAAAAGAGTATGATGCTCTCATAAAGAATGGCACTTGGAAGCTGGTTGATCCTCCATTAGGAACCAAACCAATTGGTTGCAAGTGGGTCTACAAGAACAAATATAGAGCTGATGGCTCACTTGACAAGCACAAAGTCAGGCTTGTGGCAAAAGATTTTGCACAGAAGGAAGGGGTCGACTATGAGGAAACTTTTGCCCCCACAACAAAATGGGCTACCATCCGGACACTCTTTGCCTTAACAGCTCAGGTGGGTTGGAAAGTCCATCAAATGGATGTAAAAACTGCTTTCTTGAATGGAGATCTAAAAGAGAATGTTTTTATGTCCCATTGTGAAGGATTTGCTATGAAAGGACATGAACATAAAGTATGCAAACTTATGAAATCCTTGTATGGCATCAAACAAGCACCGCGAGCCTGGTATGAAAAACTAACTAAGCATCTTCTGAAACACAATTTCAAACATTGTGATCTTGATAATGCAACTTTATTTGTCAAGAAAGTTGGCAAAACAATTGTATATATTGTGGTATATGTAGATGATCTTTTGATGACAGGGAACAACGAAAGCTACATTGCATCCATAAAGAAGGAATTGGGGAGAAGTTTTGAAATGATTGATTTGGGCTATGTTCATTACTATCTTGGTATTGAAGTAACTCAACATTCGCAGTCCATATTTCTTTCTTAAAAGAAATACATTGGAGATCTATTGAACAGGTTTGGCATGACAGAATGCAATCCTCTTACTACTCCAATGGAACAAAACTTAAAGCTCACATCTATTGAAGGAAAAGAATTTGAGGATGCAACAAAGTATAGACAACTTGTAGGAAGTCTCAACTACCTAACTACTACTAGACCAAATATTTCGTTTACAGTTGGAATCCTCTCCAGGTTTATGCAAAATTCTTGTGAAGGACATTGGTCTGCTGCAAAAAGAGTTCTAAGGTACTTAAGGGAACTCAAGACTTTGGAATCAAGTATATCCAGATGGACGACTTCGGTTTGATTGGATACTTTGATTTAGACTTCGACGGAGACAAAGAAATTGGAGTATCTACTTTAGGATATGCTATGAGTCTTGGATCAGGGGCTGTCTCCTGGAGATCACACAAACAATCAGTTACAACAGATTCCACAACAGAAGCAGAATGCGTGGCAGCGGCTGAGGCAACAAAAGAATTATGTGGCTCAAGAAAATTCTTGAAGGTTTGCAGGTAAAACAAGTACAATCAACTCCACTCATGATTGACAATACCTCTGTAATAAAGTTGGCCAAGAATCCAAAGTTCCCTGATCGAACGAAGCACATCAATACTAAATATCATCTGATTCAACATCATGTTGAGGCCAAAACAATCCATCTCCGTCATTGTTCCATTAATGAGCAAATTGTAGACATCTTCACCAAAGTGTTTGGAAGAGAAAAGCTTGAACAATTCATAATGATGCTTGGACTCACCAACATCCTTTCAGATTAAGGGGGAGAATGTTGACACCTAATCATCAGGATTGGGTGAATAAATATAATTGATGCAAATAAATAATAAGAAATATGAACAGTCATCGGGAGATGAAGTGAACAGTCTCCCTCATGTATATAATAAAGATCAACTTGAAGGAATAACATGAATTAAATTCTTGGAGTTACTACCAGGACTGATAGTTACCATTCATTAGAGATAATGACCATACATGTGTCATAGTGGACCATACTTAATTGTTAAGGCCATAATAAGATTTCAAATTGGGACCACTTTGAAATATTTAACTAGACCAAGTTCCATAAAGGTATTCCCTATCTTCTTAGGGGTGGCTAGATGGTCAACCCTATTAGGTGCTTCCAATCCTTAAGGGGAGGTGGCATGTCCAAGGTTAACCCTTCAATTTATAGATGTTTGGGATATAGTGGCAATGAAATGCTTCATGGCTAAGGTGCCATGGTCATGAGACCAGTTAATGGAGGTAGGTCCATCATGCTAAGTGTATAAGATGTATGGAGGGAGCAATCGTGGAGGCATGAGTTACCCCTTTCCTCGATGTACTTTTTCCACCTCTTTAGTGTGCCTTTTACTTCTTTTTGGTAATAATTTGATAAAAGGAGCACATCTTCGGTGTCCAGGCTTTCTTTTAATGATGTAACATTGATTTACCTCTTAATGATGAGTCGGCTTCATGCTCATCAAGGTTGGAACATGCAAGGGTTCCTCATTTTGTGATAGAGCATCAAGGACTTAAGAATTGGGTGATGGCTATTGAAGGGGCTAGAGCTCATGCTAGGCTTTTTCCCATGCACTAATTAATCTTCCCATGATATTTTGCATTTTAACTTCTATTTTTAATTTTTATTGTGGCCATTTTATGCTTTTACCTTTCTTTTCGCTGCATCAACCTCTATGACAAAGTTTTCTAGCCATGAGTTAAGGATGTGGATGTGAGGGTGCCAATCCCAATGAACTAGTGATAGCAAACCTAGAGGATGGATGTGAAATCTGGAGAATGGTGAAGTGTGGTAAGTATGGAAAGGTAATGGACATGCTACTTCAATCAAAGTTTCCTAAATAGTGCCCCTCCTATAATCCTAAGGCCTCAGAGGGGGTCCCACTAGACTAGGGCCGAAGACTAACCCCCTTGGTAATGTGAGAGAACAAGCTTACAGTCAAGATCAATCAATCATTTAGATCACCCCTTTATCCATGTTAGAATGTTCTGAAACATTAACTAAAAACACATGATTGCAAAATGGTTAAAGTCCAGTGGTAACCCACCTTCCTTTAAGAGGAATGTTGGATGGTGAGAGGTGTATGGCCGTGTAAATGGCAGAAGAATGTGGCATATCATCATACACTGAGCAAATATAGGGTTGTTCATACACTGAGCAAATATAGGGCTGTTCGCTGATTGGCTATCCAAAGCAGGAAGGAAATTCTCCTATGGGATTACCCACTTTTGGTGGGTAACAAGGGGCGTTACTCCATTAAAGTCTTGGATAGAAGCTAATTTATTTCAAGCTCGTAGAAATTTTATCAAGATTTTTGGGTTTGTTTTGAGTAAGTTCCTTGTTTGGTTCACTGTAGATTCTGTGACAACCGTGGGTTGCATGTGTGGTGAGAAATTGATTTGGAAATTGAGAAAACTAGGTAGGGAGAAGGGTAGTAAATCAAATGTTACAAATAAAATAATATTAATACTTTAAAAGTGGGTAACAAGGAGCATTACTCCATTAAAGTCATGGATAGAAGCTAATCTATTTCAAGCTTGTAGAAATTTTATCAAGATTTTTGGGTTTGTTTAGTAAGTTACTTGTCTGGTTCACTGTAGATTTCGTGACAACCCTGGGTTGCATGTGTGGTGACAAATTGATTTGGAAGTTGAGAAAATTAGGTAGGCAGAAGGGTAGTAAATCAAATGTTACAAATAAAATAATGTTAATAATTAATAAAGGGTGTATATTTGTACCCAACTCATGACCAGACAATGTTATATAACCACACCATCCAAGTGATATTGTAAAAATACATATTCAATTCATATATTCAATAACAATTACTTATTCACATCAATGAATAATTGTAACAGTGGTATGAAAGCCTCATATAAATTTTGCTTTCATTGCTCAGTGTTACATTCACCGTTGTGTTTCTCTTCACCGCCGCGCCATTTCCCTATTTTATCCTGTCGCAATGTTCTACTTGCTGCTATGCTGTTCCTTGTTTTTTCCTCTCGCGTTGCCTGTTCCGCTACCCTCGCCCTCTACTTGTTCTGTTGCCCCTGCCCTCTGTGCCGCAACTTGTTACCTCGCCACTTCGTTAGAATTTCCCCTGCCGCCACATTAGACCATGTCTTGCTGTGTCAACGTTTTTCTAGCAGCCGCTGTCAAGTGTGCGAGAAAAATCGTACGGATGCCATATGCTAATCCATTTTAAAAAAATTAATTTTAATTAATTATTATGGTTTATTTTTAATTATTAGTAGTTAATTATTATTAATTACTAATTACTAATTATTAAATTTTATTAATAGTTAATTTATAATTATTAATGATTAATAATTATTAAATAATTAATATTTAATAGTGATTAATTATCAAATAATGATTATTTTAATTATTAATCAATTGCTTCATAAATTAAATACATTTTTTTTATCAGTCAATTTTTTTCATTAGATTTTCATCAAAACAAAGATTACAAAAGATGTCTCAACAAACCCCTTTTCCTCATTGTGACCAGACTTGTTGGAATTGGAGTCGGAGGATGCAATAGATAAGTCTTTACATTCTTTATTTTCGCCAAGCTTAGAAGCCATACAATGCTTAAGGGAGACAAAAAGATCACAAAAACTAACAACAACATATCAAGGAGGGGGATGGGGAAGGAGTACACGGGGCCCCAATTGTAAAATAGCTAGCACGTTCATGCATATGGAAATCAATATTTTCCACCCGGGTTTTCAGATTGCAGAGGTGGTCATTTGTTCTACGATGGCTTCGTCTGAAGCTATCCAACTATTCCAATATCTCATTCTGATTAAATTGTATATCATTCATGTATGCAACTAATTCATTGTGGTCTTCATACCTATGATCACGAATGATGTCCATATTGACTTGGATATCTCTTAGTTGCACAATGATGGAGTCCATGGGAGCTGGGAGCCACGATACGACTTTTAGAGTGGTCTAGAGAGAGCCTATTTCCCCTCACGTTCCAAGCTTGCAGAGGTTCTAGAAGAGGAGTTGTGGCTATGAGCTAGGCGGCCTGCATTGAAGTGGTGGACACCCCCTTGGCGAGGCCTCCCTCTTTGATGTGGCATTGCTTTCACAACTCAAGAGCCGACCCACAGGTTCTTTATAGCCAACACGTTCATGCATATGGAATTCAATATGCATGAACGTGCTACAAAATAGCCAACACATTCATGCATATGGAAATCAATATGTTCCACCCGTGCTTCCAAATTGTAGAGGTGGTCATTCGTTCTATGATGGCTTTGTCGGAGGCTATCCAACTGTCCCAATATCTCATTTTGACTAAATTGTATATCGTTCATGTATGTTCCAAAAGAGGAGTTGTGGTTATGAGCTAGGCGACTTGCATTGTAGTGGTGGCAACCCCCTCGATGAGGCCTCCCTCTTTGATGTGGCATTGCTTTCATAGTTGAAGCGCCGATCGATGGGGTCTTCATAGCCAACACGTTCATGCATATGGAAATCAATATGCATGAACGTGCTGCAAAATATCCAACACATTCATGCATATGAAAATCAATATGTTCCACCCAAGCTCCCAGATTGTAGAGGTGGTCATTCGTTTTTTGATGGCTCCATCAGAGGCTATCTAGCGGTTCCAATATCTCATTATGACTAAATTGTATATAATTCATATATGCAACTAATTCATTGTGGTCTTCATACTTGTGATCATGAATGATGTCCATATTGATTTGGATATCTCTTAGTTGCGCAACAATGGAGTCCATGGACGCTGGAGCCACGATACAACCTGGAGAGCGGTCTGGAGAGAGAGCCATTTCGCCCTCACATTCCAAGCTTGTAGAGGTTCTAGAAGAGTTGTGACTATGAGCTAGGCGACTTGCATTGAATTGGTGGCCACACCCCCTCGGCGAGGCCTCGCTCTTTGACGTGGCATTGCTTTCACAACTGAAGAGCCAATCGACGGAGTCTTTGAGCACCCCTCGAAACTCCTACTAGAATAGAGGTGAGAACAAACACCAAAAGAACAATTAGACCTGCTAGTCTTGCGGATGACAGAAACCACACCAGGGAAGGTTCGGATATTGGCTGAGAGGGACTTCCTCGAAACCCAACGACTTCTGAGAATAGACACGACTTGGTAGCGCACTAATCCACAAGTGCAAATAAACACCACCCAAGAGACCTAAGATCAAACTCATGAAACACTGACCTTGGAACAACACCAATTCAAGTAATTGAAAGCACATAAGGGAGAAACAAACAACCTCTTGGTCAAGTAGAAAACATAGGTGGCCACTGAAGGCATACTAGAGTAGGGGCACCAACAAGAGCTAGACTTGTGAAACCTAAGGCTATAACTAAGAATTGAAAAACAATGATGCTCTTTTAAGACTTGCAGACTCAATATCCCGAATTCCGAAAGGTCCCCTTCCCAGGACTCCCAAAGATTGCTCAAATGACAAAAGATAGATCACCTAGACTCGAAGAAACAATAAAATAGAATTACCTTCTCAATGCCAGCAGAATAGACCATCGTGAACAAACAATTCTCTATTGAGTGAAGGTACCAAAGTTTCCAATTGAATGCTGAGGCAAGACCCAATTCGTTGCTCATGATTTTTCCAGGGTCCCAAATGCTTGTCTGAGAGCCAAACTTGTTCCAAACTATTACGGACCGGTCTTCCACTGTGCTGCGCCTACAAAGCCAAAACCCTGGCGAGCACCCATGGTCCTCGTCGCACTCTTTTCTATGCTCCCTCCCAAAATTCATCGCCCAAACTGCCAACTGTGAAATGAATAGCACCTTCCCTCTTAACATAACCGAAGTATCGTCTGGAGTCTTCTTCCCGTGGATGTACTTGATGATTGAATTGCTCATCAAGATGATCATGTGTGCCACGTGGAGGGGGATAACCTCGAGGGCCACTAATTTAACATTTGTCCACCTCTGTTGGGGGAAATTAAATAATTAATTAATTAAAAAACTATAGTTCTTATAAAAAAGGTTAAAATTAAAAATAAAATAAAACTATATTTATATTTTATACATATAAAAGTGAAAAATAAATAGGGGAAAAACAAAAAAACAGAAGGTGGGGTCCACAATTTAAAAGGCCAACCCCAAGATGGTTAACAATGATGATCTACATGTCAAAGTCAATCGATATATAGACAAAGTCAATGACATGAGATATCATCTGAACAACATGGAAAATGTGCAAACAGAATTTGGGGAAGGACAAAAGTTGTAATTGAGAAGATGAATAAGCTAATAGCAAAAGGAAACAAAATTGATAATCAACTTGTAGAATCTAAAGATCGATGTCAATTTGCTAAGAATGAGGAATGATGACAAGGAGGAAACCACTAGGACACTTAACTACCGCGGTAAACAAATTAATCAACTAATTGAAAAGGTAGATGCATGAACGACACAACCTGTACTCTATCAAAGGCCAATACCTAGTCCACAAAATACAAGTGAATATGACCATCAAGAACCACTTGAAATAAATTTTTTAGGTAGTCAATATTGTTAAACACACATGGACAGCAAGAGAGATGTGAAAGTTAAAACATGCAATACAATTTTTATTAACAATAGATATACATTTACAGTACATGTGGTGACCGTTGAGATTCACATCCCAAGGTCTCTTGGACTTCTTAGTCTATTCAGCTTCCACACTAACCCATTTTGGATTAGGTGTCCAACATGGTATCAGACCCATGATGTGTGGCTTGTTTTCTTTCTCAGGGTTTATCCTTTAGTTAAAAAATGAGATGTTGTTATTCCCTGAGCAACTGGTCTGAACTGCCTTGAATAGTGCTGGCCTAGTCTTCATTATCTGTAACGCTCTCTGACTGTCATAAACGTTTAAAAAAAAAAAAAAGAGCGTCATTACACCTAACCTCTATCTGCCATCCCTATGCTCTCTGTCTGATATTCCTTTGACATGGTATCTCTGCGCTCTCTGACTGCCTGGTTTGAACGCCTGAACTGCTCTTGTTGAATGCGTTATGGTTCGATATTGAATGGTATGCGTAACGCTGTCCAGTGGTATCATCGTTTGGTTCATTGAATGGTTTATTGAACGTTGAACGGAATATGAACTGGTGTGCGCTTATTGAAATGTTATACGCTGTGGAATATCAACAATTTTATTGAATGCTTTGGTATATGGAGTTACTTTTAGTGTGACATGTTATTAAATCCAACCCCTATTTTTAGCCTCTTTCTGCATATAACTACTGCAATTCTCTGCGATATTCTGTGTCCCTATTTCCTCTATGTTTGGACAAAGCTCTCTTCTCTCTGCGTACCATCCATTTGATGCTTCTCTCTGGTGTACGCTACTCTCTTGCAAATTATATGTGTATGGTGCGGTGAAAGCGTGATCAATGCGTTGAACGTTGAGCTCTACTTATTGTAACTGTTGGTGCGTTCATCCCTATCCATTAAACCAGCTGTG
Organism: Pinus taeda; assembly: GCA_000404065.3. Taxonomy (NCBI): domain Eukaryota; kingdom Viridiplantae; phylum Streptophyta; class Pinopsida; order Pinales; family Pinaceae; genus Pinus; species Pinus taeda. Next base: position 29,368 of record APFE031365931.1, read on the forward strand.
CGGTGAGCATCTGCATTTTTAGATTGTTGGAAGTTTGTATCTCTGAGCTAAGGACCTTGGCGCTGCGTTAACTGGGAAGCCATATCATTCAAACTCCGTGTATGTGTTAGTTATGAACGCTAGTCTTGGAATACAAGCGTTCATTTCTGTGCGCTTTGAAGTAAATATGTTGTATTAAATTGATTTGTGTGTGTTCAACCTTTGCTATATGTGCGTTGAATACTCTCCAAGAAAACTTATTATTGGCAGCTCGTAGATCTCTATGCACTGAGAAGTTGATGGGTTGGTATGATGCTCTAAATTGAGCCACTTATATGTACAATGAACGTCGTGCTCCCCTTCTTCCCTGAGCGATAGAGCATTAACTCTTGGTCATTCATTGGCGCACTTGCGATGAACTGTGAATCATTGAGTTTGTGCTTAATGGTATGAACCCTTGACCATAAGGGCTCTCTATTGAAGTTTGGTGGAATAAGTCGATTGTTACGATGATGCAGTGGAGAATGACTTTGAATATTTGATTGTTCATTGTTGCAAAATCAAAAGGCACTCAAAGCTATGTGTTTGCATTCCTTTTTCTGAACTCCATGGCTGTTTGAACCAGCGAATGCCTAAGTTATTAGTATAGCAAATTGGATTTCTTCATGCTCAGAATCATTTTAGTTTCCTTGTACAGTGGGTGAAGGGAAAGGTGTTAATGGATTCTTTTCACAAAATTATTTTAGTTTGTCTATACGGATGGTGGATCCAAAGTCGTGGATATTGATGCAGGTCAACATCTTCTGTATGGAATGGGTAGAATGAACTGAAAAGAAAAATATGGTATGGGCCTTTTTGGATTTCCACAACTCTTGTATTTGAGGTAACGACACTGGGAAATTATGCTTCCTATTTGTCTTCCATAAAGATTGAAGATAAAATTGACTGGCATTATGACATTAATTATATGAGCTGGGCTACGTGCTTGATTTATGGATACATCTGTTTGGTACCCCTCGATTTTTATTTCCTCCTCCGTTACTTGGGCATATCAACACCCTTGGTGCAGCTGTGGTGTCTTTATGGATATTCTTTGTTTACCTTCATTCCAACTTCGATTCTGTTAATCTTCCCAACTGAGTTTTTAAGATGGACTGTTATTGCTCTTGCTGGAGTAGCGGCAACAAGCTTTGTAGCACTGAATATGCGATCTTGCATGAGTGGAAGTGACAAATGGATTACATCATGCATAAGTGCATTTTTTGCAAATATTCTTGGCCTTTGTAATTAAGCTTTGTTTCTTTGTATGAATGGGAAGGGCACACCTATATATTTGATATTAGTTCATTTAAAATAATGTTAAAATTAAATGATGGGGCATTGTCTCATTGACTTCTGAGTATATGAAATCAGATACTGAAACCCAGATATAAATGATTGTGGAAATGATTCAAGAAGAAGATTTTGGGCTTAAAACGAGAATTAAAAGGGCTATTGTATTGAGGTTTGGTAGCGCTGGAGAAGGCATACAGATCACAGGAAGATATGTATTGATTTGATTCCTAATTAGCAAGTTTTGTGGTATTGTAGATCGAATTGGTGTATTTTCTTAAAGGTTGTTCATATCAGAGATTTTTATTGAAGTGTTGCCAGGACAAGTTCCCTTGGATTCAAGGCTGGTACAGGAAAATATCTTTTTGAGGCCTAAATTTCTTGTAGCCTTGTTGGAAGTTAAATTCTCAGGTGAATTGAAGAAAATTCATTTTTGAGTGAGGAGTCTGTTTTCCGGA